>CM067353.1:4926485-4940136 GCA_034190875.2 Urechis unicinctus | reverse complement strand
AGATCCTCATCAATCTTCAATATACGGAAAAGTAAACCAATAAAATATCTCAAACATTTATGCTGCTCCTTCTATCGCTATTTCTGCTTCGGATAACAAAAGACGTTTTGACGAATTTCCTTCCTGCACCGGGTTGCACATATTATGACTAGCACAGGGGGTGATGGTAAGGCATCAACGCTCAACATTATATGACAAGCTGCGTAAACAATTCAAGTTACCCCCCCCAACCCCCCTTTCATGTTTACTTCGGTAACTTGAAATCGATTTCAGATTACCCCTACAATTCAGAACATCTCTGTTAAAATCCCCGGGAAAAATTTGAAAAAACAAATCCACATTGTACCACATTTTTCAATTTACAAGAATTACTCAGATTAATATCGCAGGCTCAAAATGTTGAGACAAATTTGAAATCATGATTGCTTCCTGAGCATGAATGTCTTTTCCACTGTTCTTCAGCGAATCGTACGAGAGCCATTTGTTGTCACGTCCACATTTGGTGAAGACATAAATGCGGGTGTTCATCATTGTCGCCATTGCAACAATCTCTACCTCTGTACCCCAGGACCCTTATTTACCCATCTTTGTTGGCATGATGTAATCTGTCACACTAGGACACGTCCCCTGGAATCAATTTGGGTTGTTTCTAAAATCCGTGGCTGTTTTGTGTTCCTGTCAGTACCTGGCTGAAGCTTCTGAAGAGGCAGTTTCAATCAGCCATGATCCTAGCCCAACGCCGTGAACCACATTGGTTCCTTTGCCATTCAATGCACACAGGGGTCACAGTTATGAAGTCAGGTGACACGGAGTTCGAAATACACGCATCAGGGTTCGTTGCGCTGAAACCACGTCTGAAGCGTTTTGATGGACGATCCCGGGTGCTTTTTCTCGTGAGTTGATGCAAACTGCTCAATGTACCTGGTCAGGTAGATGGAATTCACTTTCCTCTTTTCCACATACTTCTGACACAATATACGGACCGATGCGACGGTCACAGAATCGCCAACCCTTTCAGTCTTCCCTCACCAAATTCTTCACAAGAACCTTGTCGCCTTGTCAATTGGCAGTACAGCTTGTCTGTTGTACATGACTTGAAATCGTGTCATCTTTGTTGAGGAGTGTCTAGATGTTCTATATGCAAAAATCACTTTTGGAAGACAGTCTACCCAGTAAGACCGGTCCTCAAGAGACTTTACCAAAGAATGTTTTATTTTCATATTCTGACGCTCAACAAGACCATTTGATTGTGGATGGTATGCACTTGTGACATGCTGCTCTGTTCCGGTTAATCGATGGAGCTCTGCAAACACCTTATTCACAAATTCTCTCCCTTGATCATTTATCTGGATTTTCACACAACCATGTCGACAAATAATGTCTTCAAAAAGAAACTTAGCAACACTTTCTGCTGTGTGGTCTTTTAGAGCCAGAGCCTCTGGCCATTTTAAAAAATAATCCATTGCAACCACAATGCAACAATATCCATCTTCTGTAGTGGGCAAGTTGGTAATGTCGACCTCAATTTGAACTATAACTTCATTTGAAACAAGCACGGGATGCAACTCCCCAACATTCACCTTTCGGACTTGATTCACTTTTTGACAGCGTTCACATGTCATGATATAGTCTCAGATGTCACTGCCCACATTCTTCCAGTACCACCTCTCTAGAATTTTTGAAGTTGTCTTGTCAATGCCAAGGTGACTGCCAAGGCTATGTGCAGTATCACTCTCTTCTGATCCCATATGAACGCTTTTGATGATACCTTGTTGCTCATTATGGTCACGAATAACTAACAGTGCTTTATACTCATAAGTTGCCCTCTCCGCTTTGTGACGGCAGTAAAGTTTTCCAGCACGAGCAAAGTACTACTTGAATAGCCTCCTTAAGTTGGCTTCATCATTCTTCGATAACCCAGAGGGAGACTTGTTATTGACGACATATTCAAAGATTGATTTTATGTTATCTCCGGACTGTTTAGCTTCACTCATGGAAATCGAGATATATATATATCCCGATGTTAACATCATGCACGCGCTGACAGCGTTTGATGTGGAAGCCACTTTGCTAAATTTGCGTTATTGAGGTTGCGTCTTTTGTGATCAGCTATTGCGCGGTATATAGGATGATATTCCCTGAATTGGGCACTTGAAATAAGCAAAAGAGTGGTCAGCAAGATTCATAAACATCCCAGGCCCATACGTACGACAAATCAAGTACGAATTAAAAAGAGGATCTGGAGAGGAATAGGATCTTAGTGTAAATATGGTCAAAGGTAAAGGAAATCAGAAAAGGCAGGTCAAGCCCAGCCAGCAAGCTGCGTCCCCGAATGACCCGCTGGATGAAGCCTTGAAGAATTTAACCAGTTCATCGGTCACAGCTGAGCTATTAATAACTTTGTTCAAGGCTCAAAACGCTTCACTGAAGAAGCATTTCGTTGACCTTTTAAATAAAAAAGACGTCGATATTAAAAATATTTAAAGACCAAGTGAACAACCTTGGCTTAAGCGCGTGTCTGTTGTTTCACAAAAGACAAGTTTGATGTTGATACCAACAACAACATTGACAGGTTTAACCCAGTTCAAAATTTCAATCGTGTGGACGAAATAGACATATTGGTCAGATTCACAAACTACATCATCAAGTCATCCATAATGAAAAACCAACATGGCTGAAAGGAAAAAAATGCCGTAAAAAAATGATGCATCCAATATGACAGTTATTGTCTTCACAAAATGCGACCAATATTATCCAATAAAGTAACCTGTGCGAATAGGCTTACTTTGGAAATATGATTAGCTTTATGGGATATGACTAGAATTACTAAGTGAGACTAGAACACACAGAAGAGAACCCTGGACTGCCTAACTACGACGCAGCATCCGATCTCTCCAATGTGTCCCTGGAGAGTTGCATCATAACGGTCGTCATAACGTTCGTTGCACAGTGATCCCCCAATGACATAATCATGAAGAAGAAGTTATTGGCTCAGGTGAAGGTTATTCATCAGTGAATAAAATGCTGACCTACACGATACACACCTCACCATAGACATTTCCCGATATAATGCATCTGGGAGCCGAACCTCATGATAGAAAACGTCTCTACACGATAGTCAAACTTAACACCTGCGTGCCTCGCAAATATCATATCGTGTAAGATCATACTAGTGCTAAGTGTTGAAACCGACATACTAATTAAAAAAACCACGAATCAGTAGACAAGGAGAATAACGGTCATGTGAGGCACTCTGATAAGGCAGCTGATCGAAACATCTAGAAGTTCCATGTAGGGTCGCCTAATTAAACTTGAGTTAATAAAAGGTGATTTTACTGGAAGAGGTCAAATCGTTATATTGAACTCAATCTGAGATATTGTACAGCCAGAGGTAAAATTTTGAATTTCGATCGTGATCTCAGTCTCACTGTGAAAGCGCGCGTCACGCGGTAGCTGTGAACGTCGCGCCATCCGCGTTACGTTCGATTCGTTCTCAGTGAGTAGCTGTTTCTGCTGTTCGAGTACAACACCTGACAAATCAAAGAATCATCAATGGAGCCGCCGATGCTCGTGAGTAGAAAATGGAGTAGAAATTCGTGGAGTAAATCAGACCAGGTGAGTTATAATCAGGTGCGACTCATGCATCCTCACTTCATCTGTTGAACCTCATCGGAGTACGAGATCCACTGAATCCGACCATATCCGCTGAAACCACGACCTGCTCTTTGAGATTTTCCTCGTCTTGCAGCTTGAAACTTAAACGTATATTGAGGTGAGATTTTCAGATATTGTATTGTTTGCTTAAACTATGGTGGATGAAATATCTTTAAATTACCTACAATAAACGTTCCATATTGTAATTGCTCCATGCTGCGCTATGCAACGAACTGCACGATATCACATATATATGGCGATGTGATCATGGATTCTATTCTTGCGTGTGCAGATGGATAATCTCAAGGGGGACGATGTGTATGTCAAGATCGAACCAAAGAGTGAGCCTTGTTCATTCTCTGGTGACGGCGATGATTTCCTTTCGACTGTCGAGGAGGTGCCAGTCATAATGCATTGTGACGTCACAGGCGCAGACAGCGTACGTCCTTTTCGGAGTATGACTTACGTGGGTTTTCTGCAGTCGATGATGGGCGATCGACCACATTGTGTTGGGACTTGTGATTTGCTATTCCAATCGTACATGTCCAAAAATGTCTCTGTAATGTCAGACTTGTCTTCACTTGATGTTGAGTTTCAACGCACCTCCTCGTCTGTATATTCTGACACGGCCCCAATTTCTGACAACCCCCTTGGCTCAATCTCATCCAGCCCCTCAGACACTGATGACCATCACCCCTCAACACCACTGGACGAACTATTTCCACGCTCGTCACCGTCAAGTATCGATGACTCTGTCGAGGTGATTGACAGTTTATTCGAACGTAACTTGGAGGTCCTGAGGGTGATGGACATGTTACTGCCGCTTGATGCGGACGATATCACCTCCAACTTCGATCTGAAACCTCATGCCTCGATGACGACACCCTCCATGGACACCGAACCATGGCAACTGCCTTCTTGCGTCTTCACACGAAAACGGGGGCTTCACGAAGTCGACAATACCGGAATGCAAGCACAAAGTCAGATTCATGCCACGAGGAAGAAAAGTAACATCGAGAGGGGACACAGGTGTTCTGTATGTGGGTTCACTACGTCTCGTCGCTATGACTTGAGGATGCATATGTACGTACACAGTGACAGTAAGCCGCACGTATGTTCATTGTGCCATAAGTCCTATGCTCGACCCTACTCGCTGGTCCGACACAGGCGGAGTGTGCATGGTGTGTAGCGTACATGACGTCAATTATGTTGTTATGCAATCAAAGTGGTGTTTCCTAATGCTTCTTCATGTTTCATGTCGAGAAGTCGCAATAAATATATTTTATGAATGCCCTGAGTGATGTTTTGCATTTGTAACGATTTGTAAATAAATAACCTCAGGAAACCAGTTAGAACTGCCGATCGTAGGTTTCCATTTCTCATCTAGGTTCTTCTACCCCTGTGTCCGCCCGTCCGTTAGTCTGTCCACTCATCCTTCAATTCATTCTTTTTCACCCATGATTAGACCTGCAATATGGCTGACCGTTATCCACAGATCGGGTTGGACCATTAAATGCTAATACTATTACTTGAACGACGTGAAGCATTAATGAACACATATCCACACCAGGATGACAATCAATTATCAAAATATTTTTTAAAAGAACTATCAGGTTTCTAATTGATAAGAGCAATTGTCCCATGGGTATTCTGAAATCAATTTCAGATTACCCCCACAATTCAAATCACCCACATCCCTAAAAGCATATCTGCAAACGCTATTATTAAAATCCCTTATTTCTTTTGAAAAAACAAATCTAGTTTATTTAGCTCACAACCGCATTGTACCACATTTTTCAATTTACAAGAATTACTCAAATAAATATCACAGGCTCAAAATGTTGAGACAAATTTGAAATCATGATTGCTTCCTGAGCATGAATGTCTTTTTCACTGCTCTTCAGCGAATCGTACGAGAGCCATTTGTTGTCACGTCCACATTTGGTATGCGGGTGTTCATCATTGTCGCCATTGCAACAATCTCTACCTCTGTACCCCAGGACCCTTATTTACCCATCTTTGTTGGCATGATGTAATCTTTCACACTAGGACACGTCCCCTGGAACAAATTTGGGTTGTTCCCGGAATCCGTGGCTGTTTTGTGTTCCTGTCAGTACCTGGCTGAAGCTTCTGAAGAGGCAGTTTCCATCAGCCATGATCCTAGCCCAACGCCGTGAACCACATCGGTTCCTTTGCCATTCAACGCACACAGGAGTCACAGTTATGAAGTCATGGTGACACGGAGTTCGAAATACACGCATCAGGGTTTGATGCGCTGAAACCACGTCTGAAGCGTTTTGATGGACGATCCTGGGTGCTTTTTCTCGTGATTGGATGCAAACTGCTCAATGTACCTGGTGAGGTAGATGGAATTTACTTTCCTCTTTTCCACATACTTCTGACACAATATACGGACCGATGCGAAGGTCACAGAATCGCCCACCCTTTCGGTCTTCCCTCACCAAATTCTTCACTAGAACCTTGTCGCCTTGTCAATTGGCAGTACAGATGATGGGCGATCGACCACATTGTGTTGGGACTTGTGATTTGCTATTCCAATCGTACATGTCCAAAAATGTCTCTGTAATGTCAGACTTGTCTTCACTTGATGTTGAGTTTCAACGCACCTCCACCTTCGATTTGAACCCTCATGCCTCGATGACGTCACCCTCCATGGACACCGAACCATGGCAACTGCCTTCTTGCGCCTTCACGCGAAAACGGGGGCTTCATGAAGTCGACAATACAGAGATGCAGGATCATAGTCCGATTCATGCCACGAAGAAGAAAAGTAACATCGAGAGGGGACACGGGTGTTCTGTATGTGGGTTCACTACGTCTCGTCGCTATGACTTGAGGATCCATATGTACGTACACAGTGACAGTAAGCCGCACGCATGTTCATTGTGCCATTGTGTTCAAGTCCTACGCTCGACCCTACTCGCTTGTCCGACACAAGAGGAGAGCGCATGGTGTGCAGTGTGCATGACCTCAATTATGTTTTTATGTATTCAAAGTGGTGTTTTAATGTCGAGAATTTGCAATAAAAATATTTTATCTACATATTGTCCGTTCTATTTCCTAAGGTGTTTGGCATTTGGAACGATTTGGAATTATTCAACCTCTGTGGAAGCCAGTGAGCAAGTTAGAACTGCCGGACGTAGGTAGCCATTTCTAGTCGTCTCATCACGGTTCGTCTACCCCTGTGTCCGTCCGTGTTCTGGTCCATTAGTTTGTCCCACAGATCGGGTTTGGCCATTCCCGCTAATGACACAATGGGGAGCTCACTGAGGGTCTTACGCTGGCGTAGCTGTTATGAAATTAATTCAATGATTATCCGCCTACTTGTCCATGCCAGGGTGACCAAGAATCATCAAAATATTTTTCAAAAGTACTATTAACAGATTTTTCATTGAGAGAGAATTTGTCAAGAGAATTTGTCTGCAGCAGTCATACAAAATACCACGTGACACAAGCTCTTCCATGTCACCTCCATCTAACCACCACGGATTCCATCTTCTATCTACATCATTCGCAATCTGCGACAGGTAGGCTGCCCCCATTATGACCATCAGGGTGATATAGTTGACCTAATCCCCACCCCACGGGACCTGCGGGGAGGGTGGGCGTCGAACGTGGCGGGGCGGATGGAAGCACCAGGAAACTACATTTAAATTGTTATCGTACGTTGCAGCTCCGGTCGGACGGTGATGTTGTTATACCGCCCTGAACATTCATCAGGATGACGGAGAAGATGGCCTCTGTGGTGACATCATACTAGCAGTGGAGCAAGCATAACAAGGAGACATTCATCAGGATGGTGGAGAAGATGGCCTCTAAGCTTTCTGATTATGCCATCAAGGTATTTCGAAATTTCAGATATCATTTTTTTTCACGAAGCGAGAAGAGAGGATGGCGGTAGTGAGATAAACAAAATCTGATAGTTTGATGGCTGAGGAGGGTTGTGGTGTTATATTTGGTGTGGGGGTAGTAGATTGGTGTTTTGGAGTAGTAGGAGAGGGAGAAGGTTTGGGGAAGGCTGATTTTTTCAGTTGTTTTAATTTGATTGATTGTCTTGGCTTTGTTGTAACCTTTAAAGGCGGCACTGTGTTGACCCTCGCAGATTGGACATTTTCTGGTGGTGGCTTTACATTGGGAGTACTGATGGCGGTCACCGCATTTAGGGCATGTGGTATTATTTGGGCAGTATGTAGCTGTGTGTCCATAACTGTTGCACTTGTAGCATCTTGTGGGGTTAGGGATGTAAACTTTCACATTATGGGAGGAGTAGCCAATTTGGACTTTTGGGGGGAGGAAAATGTTACTTCGATGGATTCAGTAGGGTTTATTTTGCCAAGGCGCCAAACTGCGGTGACTTGATAAGGTGTAAGTGCTTGTTATAATTCCTGCTCTGAAATGTCGACTGTGATTCCATTTATTATACCTTTGTTTTCCGTTTTTTGGGTAGGAACTAATTTAGTAATGATGGGGATGTTTCCTAGGTGTTGTACATTTTGGAGTTGTGAAGCTTGGCTTTTAGAAATATGGAGGGTGATTGAAGATCCTGTTTTTTGTATTGAAAAGTTAGGTCTAATGAGGGAGGTAATTTCTTTTTGTACGACTATAGGGTGGATTTCGGTGATGTTGACTTTTGCAGTGTGTTATTGGATAGTGGTTTTGTTGTTAGTTGGAGAGGTACTGGAAGAATGAGGTTTTCGTTTTCATTTGGGTGAGTGTTCTGCGGAAGATTCTTCCGAAGAGTAATCATCTGGAAGTGAAATGTAGGAATCGTGTGTGTTATGAGGGAGAGAGGTGACTGTGGGGATATCTGACCGAGTTTCTAGTTTATTTATAGAAAGAGGGCTTTCCATGTTTGTATTGTGGTAGGGAACGATACTAGAAATGACTAAGTAATGAAGATAAAAGTAGCAATATAGTGAAAGAACATAAACGTTGTGATGATAAATAATAACTAAAAAGTGAAGGGAAAATTAAGAGAAATAAGGGTGCAAGAAATAATAAACAGTCTTAGCTTGAATTCTGTCTCAAGTCCTGACACTGTTCGCCGTTCTTATTCCGTCAGCGAGGGTCACAGGGTGGACAGAGTTGGCGCGAAAAACGTTGAAATATACACATCCTCCAAACACGTCCGTTGTGTTCGACATCTGAGAATCGAATCCTCTTCGCTGAAGAAACATTTCTTTGACCTTTTAAATGAAAAGGACGTCGAGATTAAACAACTTAAAGACCAAGTGAACAACCTTGAAAGTAGGCTTGACGACCACGAGCAGTATGGCAGACGCAATAGTGTTTATATAACGGGTCTGGAAGAAGACGCATGTCTGTTCTTTCACAAAAGACAAGTTTGATGTCGATACCAACAACAATATTAACAGGTTTCACATATTGGTCAAATTCACAAACTATATCATCAAGTCATCCATAATGAAAAACCGATATCGGCTCAAAAGGAGCAGACATCTACATCAATGATATCTCCGTGAAACTTAAGAACAGCTTAATCAAGAAGATTTCATCTCCTGATGAAATTGACCAGCTGATATAGTTAATATCTTGAAAGAAACCAGTGTCGACGATACGCAGTCTGGACCTCGAACGGCCTACAGCTATCGTGTTGCTCTGCTGTGTATTTTTCTCAATTTGGCGCCAAATTTTGTTTTGGACAAATTCACCATTTTGTTTACTCCCGCACTTAGAGAATTGTTTACCTTACTGTGAGTGTTAGTTAAGATCATTTTTCGTTTTATTTTTTCTTTTCATTATAATATTAATTCATTAATTGTGCAATTAATTCGCTTGTAAGTTGTCCAGCCTTCCCCTTTAGAGGAAGTAGCTGGCAACGCTGACTTTAGACTAAATTTTTCTTTCTTTACTTGTTTCACGTTATAGTTTATTTTTCCCCTGGTTCTTCATTTATTTCACAGTATCTCACTTGTTCTACATGGATAGTCCCCTTTCTATCAATAACCTTGAACCCAGATCGGAATTCCCTCCAAATCCCTCTACCCCTCACAAATCTTTCTCGTCATGCTACTCCTCACCCAACGACACAATGGACGAATCTTACTCTGAGGAATCTTTCACTGAACGTTCTCCTCGCAGAAAACGCAAGCATCAATCTTCACCAAACCCTTCTCCTAGCATCAATAACACCATTACCCATGAAAACATCAAAATTAACATCTTTTGTTCAAAACTCAACATTACTAAAATCAACCCAATTGTTATCCAAAAAGAAATCTCTGCCATTATTGGTCCTAACTTTACCATCAACAAAACAGGTTCTTCTATCACTATCCTAGTCTCCAAACAACAAGCTCCTCTCCTGCAAAACCTTCAACATATTGGCAAACTTTCAGTCACAGTCAAAACTCTTAACAACAAAACATCTACTAAAGGCATCATTCATGGAGTTACCACAGACATCTCAGAAACCGAAATTCTTACTGCTCTTAAACCACACTCTGTTATTGAAGCCAGACGCTTGGGTAAAATTAAACCTACTGAATCAATTGAACTAACCTTTTCTTCCACTACCCTTACATCTAAAGTTCAAATAGGATACTCATCACATAATGTCAAGACTTACATTTCCAACCCCACTCGCTGCTACAAATGTAATGGATATGGTCATACAGCAACATTTTGTCCTAACAATACCACCTGCCCATCCTGCGGGGGGCATCACCTTTATTCTAAATGAAAACATTACAACAAAAAAATGTGTCAACTGTGGGGGACAGCATAGCGCTGCCTACAGAGGATGTCCTGCATACAACAAAGCAAAAACAATCACTCAAATTAAAACAGTTCAAAAAATTTCATATGCTCGGGCAGCATCTGCTGTCCCCCAAACTCCTCTCCCTCATCATCCATCTTCTACCTCTACCGTTCAAACTCATCCTCCACCCTCTGACCTATCCATGCCCCCCAAAACCAAAACTCCTTCTTTCTCGCCTCGTCTCACAAAGTCTCCTTCTCCTCCCAAACATCAACCTATTCAACTTCCTAACAAACCATCAAATCCCCATCAACTTCTCAATAATCCATCCAACCCACCTCAATCCCAGTCTCCTCCTCTTAATCCCATTCATCAGTCCACCCCCTCCTCTTCTACCACTCAATCTCCACATTCTTCTCCTTCTCCAGCAACTAAACTATCTGATTATGTTTACCTATCCACCGCCATTCTCTCATCACACCTTCTTCCTGAAACCAAAGCTAGAACTCTCTCTGCCATTGCATATGAACTCCTCAAAGTTAACCTTCCATACCAAACTCTTCTCAAAGCAATGCATCAACATTCAGTCGTAACCAATCAAATACAAGCAGTTCTAACTCAACCATACCTAGACTAGTTCATTAAAGCTTCCCATTGTATCTTTAAGCTTTCTCCTTTCTTCTTCTTCAAAATTCTCATGTTAATCCTCTTAATCTTACCCATTATAAATTCCCAGTCTTCTAATCATTTATATCAATCTTCTGGCACAAATAGTAACTTTCAGGACTATAATTTGACCATCTGGTCATGGAATTGTAGGGGAAATCAATCACAATTAACAGAATTTTCCCAATATCTTCTTCAGGCCAATCCTAAACCCCATATAATATGTCTACAAGAAACTTTCCTTAAACCCAAACGTAATTTTTCTCTTCCAAATTATAATATTCTACGAAAAGACCGAATTTCATCCAATAATGGAGGTCTTGCTATCCTCATCAATAAAAATATACCTTATAATATTATCAATACAACTTCTGAAATTGAACATCAAACTTTACAATTTAATTTATTCAATCAGAACTTTCATCTTTCTAACGTTTATCATAATTCTAAAACTTTTGATCCTATTCAATATAATCCCCTTATTCATCTTCCTCGTAACATAATAGTTGGAGACTTAAATGATCATCATCCTTTTTGGCATCATTCTATACCTAATTCAAAAGGAAATACTCTATTTAAAATTATTCAAGACAACAATATCTTCCTTCATAATGATAGTTCTCCAACTCACTTTTACAATAATGGAACAAATATTCTCGATCTAATTTTATCGTCTCAAGATATTTCGCAAATATTTTCTTTCGTTAATACACAAAATACAATGGGAAGTGATCATGCCATTATTTCTATAACTAATCATCAACCTATTTCCCCCAATTCAGATTCTTCCTCTTCTAAATGGAATGTAAAGAAAGCCAATTGGCCACGTTTTCGTTATCTTTGCAAACAACAAATAACCAATGAAATCCTTTCTTCTGACCCTCTAGCTGATTATGATAAATTTTACAATACTATAATTCAAATAGCACATCAATCTATTCCTTTTTCATCTAAACATCCAAATCAACCTAAATCTCATCCATGGTGGAATCAAAATTGCTCTGACATTATTAAAGAAAGAAATAAAGCTTAGAAATAAATATTATCATAAAAAAACCTTAGATAACAAAATTCAATATAAAAGATTAACAGCCAAAGTCAAAATCACTCTCAAACAAGCAAAGTCCACATACTGGCAAGAAAAATGCTCTTCTTTAAACACTCCTGACCTCAATGATCTTTGGAAAACAGTAAAAAATTTAAAAGGTAACTATTCTTATTCTCAAATTCCACCAATTCAGATTCCACAAAATAACCAATTTACAATCAATAATCAACAAATTTCTAACACTCTTGTTGATCACTATGTTAAAACCAGTTCTAACAATAACCTTCCTCCAGACTTCATACCTGAAAAAGTCTCTCTTAATGACCCTGATTCCAATTCCCCACTCAACGAACCTTTCACTCTTCAAGAATTAGTTAATATAACACAAAAAACCAAAAATACTGCTCCTGGAAAAGATCTTCTCATCTACCCTTTTTTCAATCATCTTCCTTTAGAATCCCTTGAGGTGCTCCTCAAAATCTTTAATCAATTGTGGCAATGCTCAAAAATTCCACCCTCTTGGAATTCAGCTATCATTATCTCTATCTTAAAACCCAAACAAAATCCAAACTGCCCATCTTCATATCGTCCAATTAGTCTCACCTCTGTTGCCTCCAAAATTTTTGAATCTATTGTTAAAAACAGAATCTCATGGTATTTAGAACAAAATAATCTCCTAAATTCTAACCTTTCTGCATTTCGACCTCACCGTAGTACCACAGACAATATTGTACTCATAACAGACGCTATCAAAAAAGGTATCTTATCACACAAAAAAACTCATGCCATTTTTTTAGACATGTCAAAAGCTTTCGATGTGGTAAATAGAACCTCCATAATATTCAAAGCTCAAAAATTAGGTATCTCAGGATTAACACTAAAATATATCAAACATTTTCTCTCAAATAGAATTATTCAAGTAAAAGCTAACAATACCCTTTCCAATCATCGATACACAGATAATGGAGTACCACAGGGAAGTGTATTACCACCAATCCTTGTCAATATTTTTATGAATGATATTCCCTCTCCTTCATCCTCTTCTATATATGCAGATGATATAGCTATTTGGTGCACAGGTAAACTTTCTTCAAAATTAACCAAAATCTGTCAAAATCATTTAAATAATATCCAAAAATGGGCCTTTCTCACTCAAAATCTAAAGCTATTCATTTTGGCACTAACCAAAATCACAAAATTCCAACCTTTTATATTAACAATAACCCCATAATAAATCAAACATCTATTAAATTTCTAGGAGTTATCATAGATAAAGGACTTACCTGGAGAGAGCATGCCACTTACATAGTATCTAAATGTCACAAAATTACCAATATTATTCGTTACATTAGTGGTACTTGCTGGGGCACTAATAAACTTTCTTCTTGCAAAATCCATCAATCTCACTCCTTACAACATATTTTATATGGTGCTCCAGCCATTATTACTGCATCCAAATCAGTTCTTCAAACATAAGAAAGTGCACAATCAACTACCTTAAGAGCCATTACCAAATCTCACGCCGCCACCTCCACAAACTC
>CM067353.1:4913985-4921485 GCA_034190875.2 Urechis unicinctus | reverse complement strand
TCTAACTATCACCAATTTATTGCAAATACACGTAAGGATAACGCAAAATGTGGCGTTGACCATTTTATCAAAGATCATATTGAATTTTGTAGAAGAGATGATTGATCGATCTTCATACCTCATGTTATCAAAACATTGTTTATAGAATATGAAAACAGCTCGAAATCCAAATGTATAGTTGGAATAATTTATCGACCAAACACGACACCTCGTGCTGATACCGACGTATTTTCAACCACTATCTTAGATATGATACACAAGATTAACTGTGAGAAAGAACAAATATTGTATAATGGGCGATATCAATCTCGATCTTTTAAAGTTCAAAATGCTTGTGAAAACTGACAATAATCTTGAGAACTATTTTATAAATGGGTTTGTTCCAATGATCACGAAACCCACAAGGGTTATTCTGAGTATGATTTTGTGTCGCCTTTAATAGAATAATTATTAGACGGCCATCCATTACATCACTGTAAGATGTGCTGGCTTCCACAGTCCAGATAGCAGCACCCTGTACAGTTTAATCCCATCATCTATTGTTAAAAAAAGCTAGGGTTTACGCCATATATTCATCTACTTTGACTTGCGGCAATTACTGGAGTGAGCAGCCCATTCATTTGTGCAGAGCCGTCGAATTCGTTGATGCTGTCTACGAGACTTATTATTCCAAGCATGCCGTAGACTGATATAGGAAATAATGTATCCAATATCACAGTAATTGCCTTCTCAAAAGGTGAACAAGATTATCAAATTAAGAAACCTATATGCAAAGCTCACTTATGATAAGCTATATGGGATATGACTTATGTGAGGAAAGAAAACGTAGTAGAGACATCTGCACTGACTAACTCAGCGATGCAACATCAAAATCAAATCACCGTGTCTCATCATAATGCTCGTCATAACGTTCGCGGCACATTCATCACCATATACGAATACAAGCCCCATGGCTTTCTCATTGGTGAAACTAATATCTGGTGAAATAATTGATCAGTTATTGCAACGCTGACCCGTACTTCACACACCTCACATTAAACAGTTGCCTTTATGTGACGCACACGGTTTTCGTGATATTGGGGATTACCGTTTTTGCGGTTGTACCTGCATTTGATTGATTTATGTATTTTAATTGGCAAATGTTCTTTGGTGGGTTTCATTATGTATTTCGCTATTTAATGTGTTTTACAAACTTATTCTATTGTTTCGATTGTGATAACTTCAATATTTATCGTTTGTTATGGTGTAGTCACGTTACCCACTTCAACTGTATTTAACCTGGGCATGAGCCGTCAGAGTAGTTTCCGATTAGTCGGTCTCCGAGCAAGTCGTGGGTGCCGTTGCTCGTAATAGTTGCGGATTGGCCCTGTGAATTTGCATTTGTTTAGTTCTCGGGTTTTGGTGCCCAACTCTAGAGGGCGTCGTAAGCTTGATCGCGGGTGTCGGGGTGTCGTTGCTCACAATATTTGCATGCTTGCCCTGTTAATTTGTATTGTTTAGTGTTCGGGTTTTGGCACCCTATTCTAGAGGGCGTCGTTAACCTGATCGCTGGTGACGGGGTGTCGTTGCTCGTAATACTTGCATTTTGCCCCGTTAGATTTCATCTGTATAGCGTTCTGTTTCGGCGCCCGAATCTAGAGCGCGTCGTTAACTTGGTCACTGGTGTCACGAATTTGTTGCAATCGGTCATTGTTGACTTGTGCTGTATTAGTAGTTAATAAAACTTGTTTTATACATTAAATGTCACGGCTCTTTCACTCGGTTAAACTATCTCCAGTCGTTCTCTTGTTTAAAGTTAAGTTTGGTTGCGAACTAGATTAAAGAGATCAACGGTAAATACTGGGCGCTGCAATTCGCCAGCACTCTGTGGGGATTCACGCTACATTTATATGGCGTCTGTGTGCCGAGCGCTTATACATCGTTATGTAAAAATTGCATGCAGACGTTTGTAGAAGGAAGTTGAACACTGTCAGAGAAGTCGTACCTCGCAAATATCATATTGTGGAATTTATTCTTGATGAGTACTTAAACAAGGAGAAAAACGAATCCCATTAGGATATGTTCCGTCATAAGGGACGCTCTGATAAGGCAGCTGATTGAAACATCTTGACATGTAGGGTCGCCTAAATTAGGTGGCTTGCCAGGACGGCAGAGACAGCGTGGCATACACTTTATGCTTATGGGAATGGAACTCGATGTTGGCAGCCACTCTCATGATGTGTCATAGATTATCAAAACTTGAGTTAATAATTGGTGATTTTACTGGAAGAGGTCAAATCGTTATGTATAACTTGATCTGAGATATTGTACAGCGAGAGGCAAAACAGTTATTTTGAATTGCGATCGTAATCACAGTCTCACTGTGAAGGCGCGCGTCACGCGGTAGCTGTGAACGTCGCGCCGGCCGCGTTACGTTCGATTCGGTCTTAGTGAGTAGCTTTTTCTGCTGTTCGAGTACAACACCTGACAAATCAAAGAATCATCAAAGGAGCCGCCGATGCTCGTGAGTAGAAAATGGAGTAGAACTTCGTGGAGTAAATCAGACCAGGCAAGTTATAATCAGGTGCGACTCATGCATCCTCACATCATCTGCTGGACCTCATCGGAGTACGAGATCCACTGAATCCGACCATATCCGCTGAAACCACGACCTGCTCTTTGAGATTTTCCTCGTCTTAAAGCTTGAATCTTATACGTATATTGAGGTGAGATTTTCAGATATTTATTCTTTGCTTAAACTATGGTGGATGAAATATCTTTAAATTACATATTGTAATTGTTCCATGCTGCGCTATGCAACGAACTGCACGATATCACATATATATGGCCATGTGATAATCGATTCTATTCTTGCGTGTGCAGATGGATAATCTCAAGGGGGACGATGTGCATGTCAAGATTGAACCAAAGAGTGAGCCTTGTTCGTTCTCGGGTGACGGCGATGATTTCCTTTCGACTGACGAGGAGTTATCTGTCATAATGCATTGTGACGTCACAGGCGCGGACAGCGTTCGTTCTTTTCAGAGTATGACTTACGTGGGTTTTCTGCAGTCGATGATGGGCGATCGACCACATTGTGTTGCGACTTGTGATTTGCTATTCCAATCTTACTTGCCCACAAATGCCTCTATAATGTCTTCACCTGATGCTGAGTTTCAACGCACCTCCTCGTCTGTTTCTTCTGACACGGCCCCGATATCTGACACGACCCCCCTTGGCTCAATCTCATCCAGCCTCTCAGACACTGATGGCCATCACCCCTCAACACCACTGGACGAACTATTTCCACGCTCTTCACCGTCAAGTATCGATGACTCTGTCGAGGTGATTGACAGTTTATTCGAACGTAACTTTGAGGTCCTGAGGGTGATGGACATATTACTGCCGCTTGATGAGGACGATGTCACCTCCAACTTCGATCTGAAACCTCATGCCTCGATGACGACACCCTCCATGGACACCGAACCATTGCAACTGCCTTCTTGCGCCTTCACGCGAAAACGGGGGCTTCATGAAGTCGAGAATACAGAGATGCAGGAACATAGTCCGATTCATGCCACGAGGAAGAAAAGTAACATCGAGAGGGGACACAGGTGTTCTGTATGTGGGTTCACTACGTCTCGTCGCTATGACTTGAGGATGCATATGTACGTACACAGTGACAGTAAGCCGCATGTATGTTCATTGTGCCATAAGTCCTATGCTCGACCCTACTCACTTGTCCGACACAAGAGGAGTGTGCATGGTGTGTAGTGTACATGACGTCATGACATGTTGTTATGCAATGAAAGTGGTGTTTCCTAATGGTTCTCTATGTTTTAATGCCGAGAAGTCGCAATAAATATATTTTATCTACACAGCGTCCAATCTACTTCCTGAGGTGTTTTAAAGGTTTTTTGGGCATTTGTAACGATTTGTAATTATTTAAACTCTGGAAACCAGTTAGAACTGACGGACGTAGGTAACCATTTCTCATCACGGTTCGTCTACCCCTGTGTCCGCGAATGGAAGCACCAGGAAACTATATTTAAATTTTAATCGTATTATGACCGGTTGGGTCACGTGTTTGCGTCGGGAAGTGATGAGGTACGATAAACGATTATTCGTTGGTCGCCGTCGATATTGATGGTAGCTGAGGGTTGAAGTCCTGCTAGATAATACCCGAGACTTTGTACGAATTTCTATTTTCTTTATTTGGTCGCGGCTGACTGGCACGTTCGGGTTCTACTTCGGGTTCTTGTTGTGGGATGAATATGTCGAGTTGAGGAATATCTGCAATAATTCTTGTGTGTCTGATGCTGTCGTATTTATAGTGAAAGATGGGGGTGGCTTCATGTGGTGAGCTGTGAGTGGTTGATCGGGGCTTGGGGTCATTCGGAGCTTTAATTGGAGATCAAACGGGTCTAAGTTAATTGTTAAGGGAAATGACGGGACGGGATGGGATGTTTTCATCAAAGGATTGGATTTGGACTATATTATTTGGATACTGACCCGTTCGGAACTTAAAGGGATTCTAAAGGTTTATGAAAATTGGGCAACAATTAATCTGGTAGGAGTGAGAAGGGGTGAATTTTATTAGCCTAAATTGGTTTAGTTTTCATGTCCCGAGTGGCCGAAAGGTTGTAAATCTAACTTAAACTTTTGGGAGAGATGGAGAGGTGTTGGGTGTATGTGTTCGTAAGTGTATGTGTGTATGTATGCGTTTGTTGGGGGTGAAAGATAATGTAGCTATACCGCCCCGTAGAGATGCCATTAATAGCAACGGCAAACACTCGTTTTCGAACAGCCTTCATTTCATATTTTGCACCTATACGTATCTGTATCGATTGAGAATCGGGAGGAATATCGGGCTTCGGCTACGACGTCAAGCTCCCCGTGTAATATAATGTGGCCAATAAACAGTCACCCGGCGTTATTTAATCCGCAGCTTGTTGGGACAGCCGCGTCTGGTATATCTCTGCTGGTGTAAGAGCTTATAAACTGGACACCATATGTCGGAGTATGCTAGTTTTCTATGCCTGCTCATGTATGAAGTTGCACGCCCGTTGTCTATCAGACATCTTTCAATCATTTTCGCTGGAGTCAAGCAGGTGACATGGGAGAGCTTGTGTCATGTGGCATTCTGTATGAGTGCTGCAGACAATTTCTCTTGTCAATTAGGAATCTGATAAGAATTCATTTGAAAAAATATGTTGATAATTGATTGTCATCCTTGTGTGGATATGTGTACATTATAGCTGGCAACGCTGACTTTAGACTAAATTTTTCTTTCTTTACTTGTTTCACGTTATAGTTATTTATTTTTCCCCTGGTTCTTCATTCATTTCACAGTATCTCACTTGTTCTACATGGATAGTCCCCTTTCTATCAATAACCTTGAATTTCCATCCAAATCCCTCTACCCCTCACAAATCTTTCTCGTCATGCTACTCCTCACCCAACGACACAATGGACGAATCTTACTCTGAGGAATCTTTCACTGAACGTTCTCCTCGCAGAAAACGCAAGCATCAATCTTCACCAAACCCTTCTCCTAGCATCAATAACACCATTACCCATGAAAACATGAAAATCAACATCTTTTGTTCAAAACTCAACATTACTAAAATCAACCCAATTGTTATCCAAAAAAAAAATTACTGCCATTATTGGTCCTAACTTTACCATCAACAAAACAGGTTCTTCTATCACTATCCTAGTCTCCAAACAACAAGCTCCTCTCCTGCAAAACCTTCAACATATTGGCAAACTTTCAGTCACAGTCAAAACTCTTAACAACAAAACATCTACTAAAGGCATCATTCATGGAGTTACCACAGACATCTCAGAAACCGAAATTCTTACTGCTCTTAAACCATACTCTGTTATTGAAGTCAGACGCTTGGGTAAAATTAAACCTACTGAATCAATTGAACTAACCTTTTCTTCCACTACCCTTACATCTAAAGTTCAAATAGGATACTCATCACATAATGTCAAGACTTACATTTCCAACCCCACTCGCTGCTACAAATGTAATGGATATGGTCATACAGCAACATTTTGTCCTAACAATACCACCTGCCCATCCTGCGGGGGGCATCACCTTTATTCTAAATGAAAACATTACAACAAAAAAATGTGTCAACTGTGGGGGACAGCATAGCGCTGCCTACAGAGGATGTCCTGCATACAACAAAGCAAAAACAATCACTCAAATTAAAACAGTTCAAAAAATTTCATATGCTCGGGCAGCGTCTGCTGTCCCCCAAACTCCTCTCCCTCATCATCCATCTTCTACCTCTACCGTTCAAACTCATCCTCCTCCCTCTGACCTATCTATGCCCCCCAAAACCAAAACTCCTTCTTTCTCGCCTCGTCTCACAAAGTCTCCTTCTCCTCCCAAACATCAACCTATTCAACTTCCTAACAAACCATCAAATCCCCATCAACTTCTCAATAGTCCATCCAACCCACCTCAATCCCAGTCTCCTCCTCTTAATCCCATTCATCAGTCCACCCTCCTCTTCTACCACTCAATCTCCACATTCTGCTCCTTCTCCAGCAACTAAACTATCTGATTATGTTTACCTATCCACCGCCATTCTCTCATCACACCTTCTTCCTGAAACCAAAGCTAGAACTCTCTCTGCCATTGCATATGAACTCCTCAAAGTTAACCTTCCATACCAAACTCTTCTCAAAGCAATGTATCAACATTCAGCCGTAACCAATCAAATACAAGCAGTTCTAACTCAACCATACCTAGACTAGTTCATTAAAGCTTCCCATTGTATCTTTAAGCTTTCTCCTTTCTTCTCCTTCAAAATTCTCATATAAATCCTCTTAATCTTCCCCATTATAAATTCCCAATCTCCTAATCATTTATATCAATCTTCTGGCACAAATAGTAATTTTCAGGACTATAATTTGACCATCTGGTCATGGAATTGTAGGGGAATTCAATTACAATTAACAGAATTTTCCCAATATCTTCTTCAGGCCAATTCTAAACCCCATATAATATGTCTACAAGAAAGTTTCCTTAAACCCAAACGTAATTTTTCTCTTCCAAATTATAATATTCTACGAAAAGACCGAATTTCATCCAATAATGGAGGTCTTGCTATCCTCATCAATAAAAATAAACCTTATAATATTATCAATACAACTTCTGAAATTTAACATCAAACTATACAATTTAATTTATTCAATCAGAAATTTCATCTTTCTAACGTTTATCATAATTCTAAAACTATTGATCCTATTCAATATAATCCCCTTATTCATCTTCCTCGTAACATAATAGTTGGAGACTTCAATGCTCATCATCCTTTTTGGCATCATTCAATACCTAATTCAAAAGGAAATACTCTATTTAAAATTATTCAAGACAATAATATCTTCATAATGATAGTTCTCCAACTCACTTTTACAATAATGGAACAAATATTCTCGATCTAATTTTATCATCTCAAGATATTTCGCATAAATTTTCTTTCGTTAATTCACAAAATACAA
>CM067353.1:4803970-4908885 GCA_034190875.2 Urechis unicinctus | reverse complement strand
TTGTAACGTCAGTATGACCCATGTCCTGCGTCAGCTCCCTTTGTAACGTCAGTATGGCCCATGTACTGCGTCATCTCTCATTGTAACGTCAATATGGCCCATGTACAGCGTCATCTCCCTTTGTAACGTCAGTATGGCCCATGTACTGCGTCATCTCCCTTTGTAACGTCAGTATGGCCCATGTATTTCGTCATCTTCCTTTGTTACGTCAGTATGGCCCATGTATTTCGTCATCTCCCTTTGTTACGTCAATATGGCCCATGTACTGCGTCATCTCCCTTTGTAACGTCAGTATGGCCCATGTATTTCGTCATCTCCCTTTGTTACGTCAGTATGGCCCATGTATTTCGTCATCTCCCTTTGTAACGTCAGTATGACCCATGTACTGCGCCATCTTCCCTCGTAACGCCTGAAGTCACATGTAGTGCATCATATTCTCTTAAGACGTTCGTAAGCCAATGTATTGCTTCTAATCCCCTTGTTGCGTCCGTAGCGCCGTATAGTACATCTTGTCTCATAGTACAAAGCCACTTGTATTGTAGTTTTATATAGTGTGTGTCGCCCTAGTAATGTCTCTATAGAATAGAGCCCGCCTTACGTCCGTAACCTACAGTATCTTATCTGGGCCAGTGTAACGTCCGTAGCCCCAAGTAATGTATCGCCTCTCCGTTGGGTCCTAATCACCGTGTTATGTTTTTAGCCCGTGTAACGTCCATAGCTGATTGTTCAGTTTATTGTCCCTTGTAAGGTTCATACCTCCATGTAATGTAATGAACCCCTTGTAATATCCGTATCCCCATCTTATATGTACAGCCTCGTGCTAAGTCAATGTTTCATATTTAAGTCCATGAACTCTTGTACTAGCCGTAACTTCATCTGCTATCTGTACCCCATGTCGGACGGAAAGCTACTAGTGTGGACACTCGCCTGTTACATTAAGAGCTCTCCTTATTTACGGCATGTTTTATTCTCGGAGCGTAGGTGGTCTTAATGCACAGCCATACTCAGAACCACTCATCAGGCGAAGTGTTATGATGTTTGGAATACAAACGAGAGCGTCATGACAATTACATGAGCGCATGCGTGTGATCTACGACTCGTCATGACGTCACGACAGCCAACAGAAGTTTGTAATATGGCAAACAATTGGTGAGTGTTATTTTCTCAAAATTACTTCAACCAAAATTTCCTCCAAAGTGGATTACTCCTGCTGTTCCTCCGCGTCCACTCACTAGTGGATTACTCCTGCTGTTCCTCTGCGTCCACTCACTAGTGGATTACTCCTGCTGTTCCTCTGCGTCCACTCACTAGTGGATTACTCCTGCTGTTCCTCTGCGTCCACTCACTAGTGGATTACTCCTGCTGTTCCTCTGCGTCCACTCACTAGTGGATTACTCCTGCTGTTCCTCCGCGTCCACTCACTGGTGGATTACTCCTGCTGTTCCTCGGCGTCCACTCACTTGTGGAGTACTCCTGCTGTTCCTCGGCGTCCACTCACTTGTGGAGTACTCCTGCTGTTCCCCGCGTCCACTCATACCCCCCCCCCCCCTTTCCCCCCCACTTCACAAATGGATACAGAGGGACAGATGTTGCTCTTCGCTTGGAATAGCGTCCTCGGATGGATCTCTAATTTGCCTTTAATGATGTCCGTGTGTATCCAGTGTTTGTCATGGGTTAGTCTGTTATTACTTCCCAATCTTTTTCTCGTCCCCTCAGGCTGCACGCGCGACTCTCAGTTAGCGCTGTCATCCCAAACCTGTTGTGTTTTTTTAGTCTATTGCAACAGATCCAGCTAAAAGCGCTCCACCCAATTGTCATTAAAACCACGTTATGACTCACACACAACGGGAGCACTCCAGCAAGGCAATGCTAGAGAGAAAAATGCTAGAGGAGAAAAAGGTGTAGGTCCTCCGAGCTTTGAATAATGGTAGGAGATACAATAGTGAGGTACTCCCTGTAGGTCGCTCCGAGCTTTGTTGAAGAGAGTTGCCTTTTGGTCTGAAATTGCCTACTAATGGTTTCCCCTCGAATCCGTCGACCATACACAGTTAATGCTCAATGGACGAGGCCTAAGCAATCCCTGTAAGGTCGCTGCCGCAAGTTATATTGTTGATTGTGGAAGAGAGTTGGGTTGATGAATGAACAGACGAATGAAATGGAGGTCGAACAGACGCATTAACGGTGGTACCGTAGAAAGTGTGGGTGAAAGAATGAATTGACAACAGGTCCGTAGAACGTGTGGGTTGGACACTAATTGACAGGACATTTTGGTGGATTTACAACAACAAGGGACAATAGGACCGACGCGATACGTGTGGTTTTACGTGTGGATTGACAACAACGAATTGACAACAGGACCATAGAACGTGTGGTTTTACAACAACGAATTGACAAAAGGACCGCAACGACTTGACAACAGGACCATAGAACGTGTGGATTGACAACAACGAATTGACTACAGGACCATAGAACGTGTGGATTGACAACAGGACCATAGAACGTGTGGTTTTACAACAACGAATTGACAACAGGACCGTAGAGCGTGTGGGTTGACAACAATGAATTGACAACAGGACCGTAGAACGTGTGGTTTGACAACAACGAATTGACAACAGGACCGTAGAACGTGTGGTTTTACAACAACGAATTGACAACAGGACCATAGAACGTGTGGTTTTACAACAACGAATTGACAACAGGACCGTAGAACGTGTGGTTTTACAACAACGAATTGACAACAGGACCATAGAAACGTGTGGTTTTACAACAACGAATTGACAACAGACCATAGAACGTGTGGTTTTACAACAACGAATTGACAACAGGACCATAGAACGTGCGGTTTTACAGCAACGAATTGCCATAGAACGTGTGGTTTTGCAACAACGAATTGACAATAGGACCATAGAACGTGTCGTTTTTGCAACAACGAATTGACAATAGGACCATAGAACGTGTGGTTTTACACAACAACGAATTGACAATAGGACCATAGAACGTGTGGTTTTACAACAACGACGATTGACAATAGGACCATAGAACGTGTGGTTTTACAACAACGAATTGACAATAGGACCATAGAACGTGTGGTTTTACAACAACGAATTGACAATAGGACCATAGAACGTGTGGTTTTACAACAACGAATTGACAATAGGACCGTAGAACGTGTGGTTTTACAACAACGAATTGACAATAGGACCATAGAACGTGTGGTTTTACAACAACGAATTGACAATAGGACCATAGAACGTGTGGTTTTACAACAACGAATTGACAATAGGACCATAGAACGTGTGGTTTTACAACAACGAATTGACAATAGGACCATAGAACGTGTGGTTTTACAACAACGAATTGACAATAGGACCGTAGAACGTGTGGTTTTACAACAACGAATTGACAATAGGACCGTAGAACGTGTGGTTTTACAACAACGAATTGACAATAGGACCGTAGAACGTGTCGTTTTACAACAACGAATTGACAATAGGACCGTAGAACGTGTGGTTTTTTAACAACGAATTGACAATAGGACCATAGAACGTGTGGTTTTACAACAACGAATTGACAATAGGACCGTAGAACGTGTGGTTTTACAACAACGAATTGACAATAGGACCGTAGAACGTGTGGGTTTACAGCAACGAATTGACAATAGGACCGTAGAACGTGTGGTTTTACAACAACGAATTGACAACAGGACCATAGAACGTGGACTTGACGCCCGCAATTTGGCCGGACGATAGTCGAATGTATGATACGGTTTGGCGACAACCGATCGAGAGCAAGAAATGACAGAAGATTAAAGAAGGTTCTCAAATGACAGACAAAGCAACCAACGGACGGAGATACAGCCTCTCTGACTCCCCGATGAACGGTTAGACTCTCACGCGGAAGATTGGCAGGCGGGTGATGGGGCGGTTGAAGGACGGAAACCTAATCGTATATACCCTGTTACATCGACACATCAGTGAAATTACGCATATTTTGGTCTGGGCCAGCGCCAACATTTAGACACCCAAGTCGAATCACAATTCCGTAAATACCTCACCAATCCCACATCAATGCCTATAGATGATCCCAGCAGTTCTCCAGTGTTGTGTATCCGCCTTTCCCACTCGATGCCAGCCCCTCACGCCAACTAAAGAGCCTCAAATCATATATCTCAGCTAGACCTATTCTTCGCCATTTCTCCAATAATGCCCCAAGATTGCACCAAAACCATCAACAATTTCTCCTCAAAGCCCAAATAGCACTGTTAGTCTTCAAGGCCATCAGTCCGCACAGACCGATCCCAGCACAAATCAGTTCCTCTTTCAGTCGGCGTCAGCCTTAACAATTGTCTACAGACTGCTTCCATGTCGCGGTAGTTAGCACACATTTACAATTACAGTGCCTTTATGAGATTGGATCAACTAGCTGTCACGCCCAGGTATGCGACTCAGCTGCTGGAGTAATGATGTGCGCATGCGTAGAGTGACGTCATCACTTTAACCTGACCAGAAGTATCTGAAGCCAGATCAATGTACCTTATAAAACCAAATGGTCACTAAATTGATATGCTTGTATGATGACAGCTAATGCATTGCCACTTCAATTCTATTTGTTGGTATTAAGCATAACGCCTTGCTGTCAAGCATTTCCAAATCACATTCTGTTTACAGAAACACACGACCGAAGCGCCTCTGGGGTTTGCGTGTTTGTCTCAGCATAGAGGAATCTATTACAAACGTGCTCTGGCTGAATTTTCGAGCGAATGAAAGCGTCTAATTGTATACTCTTGCTCAGAGGTCGAACGAGAAACAGAAGCCACCTTTAGGCTGATTTTATACATAAAAGACTCCCAATAACAGTTATGAATATAAGCTAATGTTTGTTAATATGTTCCGTGATAAATAACCGCTAATTAAAACCCTTTGGTGAAGAACTGCCTGCAGGTCAAAATGGAGATTTTGGATAACAAAACTTGACAAATCACGCGATGTTGATGTTTAGTTGTTGAGGGGAGTTTGGTGAGGGCATATGGTGTCTATTAGGAGCAGCTTTTGGACAGCCTGGACCTCATCCAATGGCCCGTCCTCTGAGTGCCTCACAAGCGCGCGCCTCTCTCGCACGAGGCAATTCAACACGGCTGTCGACAAGTCATCTCGCTCATTATCGGCCCGAGATACGCGGGAATTACCGCCCAATTAGCGCTTTTACATCTGGACGCGTATTTTACCAGTGGCGCCTTGGATTGTTTTAATAACACGATATCCCGTGTGAGTTTTGTATTGATAGTTGTACTCAAAATATCACTATACGTAAGTGTTACGCCTGTAGTGACTGGTAGCCATACAGGCGGCGACTTGTGCTGATCTTGGAGTGAAGCCCAAATGGTGTAGGTTGACTAGATATGAAGGTGAGGTGTAGGTGAGGAGGCATGCGGTGTGATCTATCATCCAGCTCGTCTCGTCTCGTCTTGTCCCTCCGACAACCCGCTGTCATCACTTCTATTAACGCATACCGATCCCCTGACACACAGGAAAGCGGCCACCGCAATCAACGCCTGGAGTACGAGGTAAGGTCATCTGTTACATAACTTGGGGTAGAGATACGGAACATTAGACATGGTTGATGGTAGCAGAACCACACGCTTCAAATGTAGCACATCTTGTCAGTAACAATATTGCACCGACTCATTTCTGTTTTATAATATTCTCATCGAGGAAGATATCCTGGAAACGCCTCCATGTATTTTCTTGACCCAGTTAAGAACAGGTGAATGTTGAGTGATTGGAGACCTCATTATGGATGCAACAGCGTGTACAATAAGGCCAATGTACAATTTTCGCTTCGTACAATCAGGTCTAACATGCGATGAAGTTGAACGCAAAAGAGGAACACGACTAAAGATTCCACTTGAATTTCTTCTTTGGTTAGCAATCGTCTTATCAAACTATTGTGTCAGTTCCTGGATACTTCTGATGAATCAGTAACGCTATACACATTATGATGTGGAATATGTTGTGAATAACATGTTTATTGATCAGAGCATGCTGCGTGTTTGCATGAAGTATAAAGTTATTTTGCCATCCACCAAGTCCTGGCAGCTGGTTCTTGCTCTTGTCCCACTGATGACTATGAATGGCGTTAGATGGCTAGATTACTCTATCAATATCCACGTTATAGAACCACGAAGCGAGCATGTTGGCGCTCTGTACGATGTGTTACTACTCTGTCATCTCTCCCGCTCTCAACACCCTCAAATGCTTCTTGTCGAGTGATGCTGCCAGCGCGACTTCACTACACGATGCCCACTGCTATTGCATCCAGAGAGCCATCTTTGCTAGCTCAGTGAGAGAGATCGCGGATAGGTTTATTTGTACAATAGCACTCCCGCGAGCATTGTGTGTGTAAGTTGCTTCGTCTTCGCATCCTCAGGTATACATAGGTACAACTGATGAGCGAAGCCTCACATACCTATCACGCCAACCAGGCATGCGCCAACCACGCATGAGCACGCAACAGATATGTTGCTATGTGCTTGCCGGGTATTTTCGGAATGTCGTGATGTATGTTTGTATAAATAGCGTTATCAAGTGTTGAAGCAAGTTGAGATGCACCCCTCCTACTTAATTATTCAAACGTCACTGCTTTTAACAAATGATTTTTTATGTTCAACAGCATATAGCTCGTCGGCGTTTCGTTCATTTCAACAGTTGCTGCCATATTTTGCTGAATAAAGCTGATATTACTTTCCATATTCAATGCCTTCTACACAATATATTCACACTAATGACATGACCTTCGACCGTGACCTTGGTGCTTGTCTTGTCTCGTTATTGTCATTTGTGATACATCAGTGGCCAGCGCCTCTCTCATTACTGATATACCAGCCAGTCGTGTCCACCATTCGTCTTGATAATAGACTCCGCCTTGGACACTCCCGTGTCACGTGACTTTCCCGAGCCATGATGCCTGGCACGCCATCTTCTCAGCGTGTGAATAATGCACGCTCGCCTTTAACTGATGATCTATCACTAAGACGCTTGTCGTCATTAACAACCAGCCTCTGTGGCTCCATAACGACTTACCTGTCAGCAGATGGCATATGATGGCCGCGCCGTGGCGTCCACTTGTTAGGGCGTTTTGTAATGTACATCCGTAGCAATCTTGTTCAATGAGTTGTCATGTATATCAGAAACAAAACGTGAAGATCATACGGCCTAGGGTCAGCAACATGTAAGGGTTGTCCCTGCTGTTGGGCGTGATGAGTGAACCACGATGCGTAGGGCTCGCCGTGCTGTGTGTACCACGACGCGTAGGGCTCGCCCTGCTGAGTGTACCACGACGCATGGGACTCGCCGTGCTGTGTGTATCACGACGCATGGGACTCGCCGTTCTGTGTGTACCACGACGCGTGGGGTGCGCCGTGCTGTGTGTACCACGACGCGTAGGGCTAGCCGTGCTGTGTGTACCACGACGCGTGGGGCTCGCCGTGCTGTGCGTACCACGACGAGTAGGGCTCGCCGTGCTGAGTGTACCACGACGCGTGGGGCGCGTCGTACTGTGCGTACCACGACGCGTGAGGCTCACACTCAACAACCCCTCAGTAATGCAACATAACAAATACGCAGCAAATAGTTTTTGCTCTCACTCGTGTTAAACTTGCACATACTTCAGTATTGTTACTCGGTGTTCAGAATGATAACGACTCCCTTATAGCGCGAATGATAACGACTCCAATATAGCGCCTTCTTTATAACGCAAATGATAACGACTTCTTTATAGCGCGAATGATAACGACTCCTTTATAGCGCAAATGATAACGACTCCTTTATATAGCGCAAATGATAACGACTCCTTTATAGCGCAAATGATAACGACTTCTTTATAACGCGAATGATAACGACTCCTTTATAGCGCAAATGATAACGACTCCTTTATAGCGCAAATGATAACGACTCCTTTATAGCGCAAATGATAACGACTTCTTTATAACGCGAATGATAACGACTCCTTTATAGGGTGAATAATAACGACTCCTGTATAGCGCGAATGATAACGACTCCTTTATTTCGCGAATGATAACGACTCCTTTCTATCGTGATTTGTGATCAGCAGTAGCTAATAGTTAGCATGACACTCCCGAGCTTCTGAGAGTTTCTTAGTTGGCGAGCAAGCTGGCACAAAACAGCCGGCCACGATATAATGGCAGGACTTGTCCCAACTCGACATGTGAGGGTTTGATGCGCTGTTCGTGCTGGCGTTATAGCTGAGGCGTTTATGTAGAAAACTCGCTTAGCTATAAAGGTCAGAGGCAGATCCCGACCCATGATGGCGCTATCCTCTTCTACAGCTCAGCTTACAACAAAGCTCGCTACAAGAGCTGTCCTCGTTGGCTGCTGGTGTCACTTTCCCTGTTTGCTTTATCCTCATAGATTGTATATCACAATTTCACGCGTAGATCTTTCGGGGTTTTTTTCTGTATGAGCTGTGATCCATTGTATGAGGCGTTGTTTTGCTAATCGACATGCGCGGTGTTTGGATGGTTAAGTGGAAGTTATGAATATTAAACAGGGACATTGGCTCACATCCTGTGGTGTGTAATTGATTACGCCATTCAGCGGAATGCTACTTTCCTTTGCCATGAGGATACCGACGGCATTTGGTATTTTTGTATCTAGCTCTGGACCTCCTCTGGTTTGTGGCTTATAATGACGTGTTAGTTAAGAGAAGCTGACTGTGTTCTCTTTCGGCACACCAGAAATGAATCCATACATTAACTTGCTAGACTGTGTACTAAGCACTAATTCCCCAATCATGTCAGCACGTCCTTCGTCAAAATGACGTCAGAGGATGGCTGGCGGCGGGTGTGCGTTTTAAGAGCATTGCCTGAGGTTAACAGAGGATGGTGGGACTACGGCCGCCAGCTATCGCCGATAAACGAGCGGAATTAGATATGGGGGTACTCATGAATAAATTGAAACACAATTTGGCAATCAAGACGGACGCATTACTGACACAGCATAGGATGGTCAGATATCTTGTTATACGCAAAATATACATACATACATACATATATATATATATACATATATGCATACATACATACATACATACATGCATACATACATAAATATATACATACCTACACATATATGCATACGTACATATATGCATACATAAATACATAAATATATACATACCTACACATATATGCATACATACATACATATATACATATATAATCACAAACATACACACATCCATACATATATATATATATATATATATATATATATATATATATATATATATATATATATATATATATATATATATATATATATATATATATACATGCATGTATATATACATACCTACATACATACATACATGCAAACATGCATAAATAAAAACATACATACAAACATACAAACGTGCATGTAAGCATGCATGTATAAGATATGTTTTGTATATGTAACACGTGCTTGAAACATATGTAGATCAAGTCAATGGGGAGTAGATGATGCTTAAAACACAGTGGACAGCTTCCATCATAACTGACGCTGTCCCGTGTGTCCACGTGATCATGTCACAGCGGAGAAAGCAAGAAACATACTCAATAGCTGGGACATTTTGCTGTCTGCGCACCAAGTCGGCGCAGCATTCGCTTTTCAGCATACAATCAAACCAGGTCAGTACGAGCACCAGAACTAATTCGTCGCTCCAATGTGCGCCTCGGGAATTGCCTTCCTTTGTATTGCCGGGGAATAACCAGCTGATCCCTCGGATTTGTCCGGATTCCAGCTGCTGATGCTGGGGGATTTCTTAACAGATGCTCACTAACTATGTTGTGTGGGTTACGCGACTATCGCCTGCAACGTGTACTCACTATAGACTGTTGGCCCAACAATCTAGGCCTCGGCTAATTGCGCGGGCTCACCCCAGCCTAACGTGTTAAATGTTGGCAGAGGCTACTGCCCAACTTGTTGTTGCCTCTCGTCAATTACGGAGGTAATTGTGCTGCTTAATAATTAATGACACGGCAATCTGTTGCGGCAAATGGCCGGGGCAGTGGGTGATCTAGCGTAGGCTGTCTCCCCATTATGACAGCTCCATGGGACGTTCGCAATATCAGCTTTGTGGCTGGAGCTCTGCTTATCCGGCACACAGTCATGGCTCCTGCCATAAACGGACCGTACGACTGGCGCTTGCTAAGTTTTCTATAACCTTTTGTAAAGAACAAGTACACAGCCACTGTTTGGCTTAATATGAAGCTTAGTACAGCCTTTCAACCTAAAACATGAGTTGCTTCTAACAACGCGCGGGTCGCTCTGTATCATTCTACCAGTTATTTTTTGAGCCACTCAAACGGAAACGGCTCGCTAGTTTCATATGCTACTTTCAAATGGATAAAAACATAATTGCATATATGGTCACGTGGCAATTAGAGCCCATTTGCACCACGTGACCTATCTCTTAGCAGTAAGAGGAAAACACAATTGACGAGCGGCGACATGACCAAGTCTGCATCTTCTAAAAGACTACTCAATTACCGTGCTCTCCTTATGCAGACCTCTCTGGAACAAAGCAGTGAATTATTCATGGGTGCCTGGGTCAGTCATATGAGTAGTCAGCGCCTCCCTGTGGACTCAGAGCCTGCATAATGTAACTGAGGCCCAGCAGACCCCGGCCATTGGGGCGCCCGTCCCTCTCAGAAAACACCTTACGCTTCCAGCATGCACGATGCATTTGTAAGAGTGGCTTTTTGGAAACTGCCGCTATTAATAATGAAAAGGAAGCAGTGAATATGACCGCGGAGTGGCCAACATCTGAGCTGAAGCAATGAAAGTCATGTTTTGATGACAAATGGACGATGCTGCGTGAGACGCAGTGCATGAAGCTCACGACGGGAGCCACGCTCCCCCTATCATCGCGCATGAAGCTCATGACGGGAGCCACGCTCCCCCTGTCATGCGCATGAAGCTCATGACGAGAGCCACGCTCCCCCTATCATCGCGCATGAAGCTCACGACGGGAGCCACGCTCCCCCTATCATCGCGCATGAAGCTCACGACGGGAGCCACGCTCCCCCTATCATCGCGCATGAAGCTCATGACGAGAGCCACGCTCCCCCTATCATGCGCATGAAGCTCATGACGAGAGCCACGCTCCCCCTATCATGTGGCTCCCTCTATCATGCGCATGAAGCTCATGACGAGAGCCACGCTCCCCCTATCATCGCGCATGACGCCCATGACGAGAGCCACGCTCCCCCTATCATGTGGCTCCCTCTATCATGCGCATGAAGCTCATGACGAGAGCCACGCTCCCCCTATCATCGCGCATGAAGCTCATGACGAGAGCCACGCTCCCCCTATCATGCGCATGAAGCTCATGACGAGAGCCACGCTCCCCCTATCATGCGCATGAAGCTCATGACGAGAGCCACGCTCCCCCTAGCATGCGCATGAAGCTCATGACGAGAGCCACGCTCCCCCTATCATCGCGCATGAAGCTCATGACGAGAGCCACGCTCCCCCTATCATCGCACATGAAGCTCATGACGGGAGCCACGCTCCCCCTATCATCGGAGATTCCACTTTATGTTTCTGTTGACATTGCAGGATCTTATATAACTTAATATGACTTGGGTCAAAGTGATTATGAACCACAAATTGAAAGCAAAACAAATTCATGGTTAGTGATCTCTGCAAATGTTTATTCTAGCTTCCTAACAAATAAAATTGCCCGTACACAATTGTTAAGATATAGAGACGAGCCTTTTGTGTGCCGGCAGTGTGCTTATGTCGATGGTGTCCCGTTACCGACAACGGAATCGTTGATCGGTAGGCAACCTCCGATTTGTTACCATTTCCTAAAGAAATGCATCGAGGAACAGTCAGTCAATCAGTTGTCCCGATAAATGGACAGCCAATAACATGCTCCCTTTTGCAACACCGGTTCACTGAGCACCAAACATGTGTTCCACATCCCTAATATCAGCAAAGAGTGATGAATGGAACACCAATGGCTGCTCCCCATTCTCAATATGGATCAATAAACAGCAAATCAGTTGTTCCATTTCCCAATATCGACTGGTAGACAAACAAACATCTATTCCCATTTTCAGCATCCAAAAATGAACAAGCAATGATTTGTTTCCTTTCTAATATCTAATGGACAACCAATAATTGGGTCCCAATTTCAACACTGATAAATAGACAGTCAATAACTTGCTCCCATTCTCAAAACATGACAATAGACAGGCAGATACTCTTGCCAGCCTCGTTATCGATGCATGAATAGCCAATCATTTGTTCCTATTCTCAGTATCGATAAGTGGAAAACCATTGTTGATCTCGACGAAAGATAAATCTATTAACATGTTAGAAATATCTCACATTATGTGAGCCTAAGGGAATAAAATGCCTCATTGAGCCTATAAATGCCTCATTGAGCCTATAAATGCATGGATCAATTAACATCATGCGGAGGCAACAATAATATACATACCTGATTAATACCTCACATACAACTCATGATTACACCCGCCCATGCACTTGCCGATGAATTCACAGCACAATATGTAATGAATTTGGTCCTCTTTGGCAGAGTGAATAGTTATAAATGGCAGGTGAATACCTAATGCCCCTCTCGAGGAAGTAAATGATTCCTTCAGTGTCATATTTCTCATACATTACTGTGCAAATGTCATTATCAGACAAACAGTAGGACATTACAGGTTTAAATTGGGATAGAATGAATGCAACAAGATGGTGAAACAATATGGAATATCTAAGGCGCCATCGCACCCTCCCTGCCCCCCTAAGGCGCCATCGCACCCTCCCTGCCCCCTCACAGGGCACAGACAGGACAGTGTCAGGAAGCTCTGGAGAACCTCTAAGGAGGGACGAGACGAGCCAATTGCAATTCCACTATAGACACAAATCGAACAGCATTAAAAGTTATCACATCTCACCTTCGCCGTTCAACACTGAAATCATTATTGTTCGCTTATTTTTATTTATTTTCTCTTATATCGTGGTTCGTTTTCGTATTAATATAAATCAATCACCCCAACCCAGTTAATTGAGGGGTGTGCGTGCGTTAACAGTTCCCCCTTAGGGGCTCTTACCGATGACCAACACGTGTGGCACACTATACCTGAGGCCGGGAGCTTGATTAAGTGTCAATCTTGACCACCATTACTCACTGAACGCGTTAAGTGGACCGTATAGCATTTCCTGCTATAGATAACTGGCCCTCATAATGTTTGAGTTAGTTTGTCATGATATCTCTATTACCTGACCGTTATCTGCATACCAATCATACGGCAGCTCAGGTGCACCTCGATGAGCAATGGATTCCCTGGATGAGTTTACATGTTTATCTCAATCATGAGCGCCGGTGCAAGGCTGTGCAGTGATAATCGTTCCTGCTTCTACATGCAGGTAATATTTCCTTTTCGCATCCTTGAGCACCTTACTCTGCTTGCTGCCTCATCCCTCATCGACCTTCCTCTTTGATGCCTCTTCAGACATAGAGGTCAGTGAAAGGGCACTACATTTTTCCAATATTCCCATGATATAATCCTTTGATCCCTGCAAATTAACACAGCGTCTTACCGGCAATATAGCTGCCAAAAGTCTCGAATAAGCCGTCAGATATTCACAGTGGACAGCTACCAATCTTGACTTCCTACCACACGCTGACTAGGCAACTGAGTTATCCAAATACTCATCTCTCCCCTGGTAATACAGAGCCTCCACTAAGTATATATACATAAGCAACCAGCGACACACCTGCATACCTCCTGTATATATATATATATATATATATATATATATATATATATATATATATATATAGATATATATAGATATAGATATATATATATATATATATATATATATATATATATATATATATATATATATATATATATATATAGATAATATATATATATGTATATATTTATGTATATATAAATATATATATATTTATCTCTATATTTATATATATTTATATGTATATATATACATATATATATATATATTCTATATATATATATATATATATATATATATATATATATATGTATATATAAATATATATGTATATATTTATGCATATATATATATATAAATATATATACATATATTTATATCTATATATATATATTTATATATATTTATATATATATATATATACATTTATAGTTATATCTATTTATTTTTGGTTTTGCATGTGCATTTACCACCAGGCCAACTGTCCATGCCTAAACATCGGAAGAGCAGTTTGGCATTTTCTGTGTCACGTTTGCGCCTTATGATTTATAGTATTAAGAATTACCTAGACAGGCACATATGTCTCCTGCAAGTAAATATGACGCTGCAATTGGCTCTAATGGATAGTGCAGACGGTCAACTGTACCATGGTTGCTAGAAGAACCAGCGCGCTGGTTGTCAATTTACAGACGCCATTTTCACATACACAAATTAATTTTGCTGCTGCCTGTTCACATATTGCAGAAATCTGAAGCGATCTCAATGTGAAAATGTCAGTTTTCTGCCAACACGAATAGGCATATTGAGTGGGTAGCTGTCTGTAGAGTGGGGAGCTGGTCACAGAGTGGTTCCGCACATACGTCAGCTGGTCAGCCTGGCTCGACAGCCCCATACCTCATTGGCACGATCAAGATATGAAGGCTAGCGAATGCTAGTCAGGTGAACTTGTCAGCAGCACCATGCCTGATTTCGAGTGCTTTTATCTCCCATGGAGTTCAAAGCCTGCCTCTTTGATTATGACTCACATTTATACCAGCTGTGGACAAGGTTTGTTGCTGTTTGGGAAGATTACGCCCTGCCTATTACAGCCTCTCTCATCACCGCATCCCATAATATAACCTTCTTCTTATAAAGAGTTCTTGATCTGGTGCGCCCTTTGGGCTGATCGGGCCTGACCCATGTACACATTGGTTGCTTGACCTGGCTGCCCTTTGTTCAAACACCATGAGGACTGCTGACTCACCACATCCGCCATCTTCCTGCTACTCAAGTCACATGTTTCATGCTCGTTTATGCTGCCTAATCTCAGCTTTATTATCAGTCTTAACTCCCTGAGTAGCCCAGATGCTCGCATTTCCGTTTTCCGAGCGTACTTTTAAACGCGGAAATACTTTACAGCTGCAGCGCTGGCTGGTTCGTCTTCTAAGCTATGCCAGTCCAAGCACCGACTGCTTAACGAGGTCATCAAGTCAGCTTGATACGAGGCGCGCTGCCGTGATGAAGTGGCTGATTCGTGCTTGTCAACAATTCCATCTCGTTGGGATATAAACGCGCATTAATTCGTTAAGTTCTTCATAAGAGAGGTACTGCGTGTCGTTATTATGTTTCGTTTAGAGCCTGATGCTGGATTTATGTTTTGGGATTCGCGCTATAATAAATCAATACAAGCAGCATCACCACCTCTATTTTACAGTTTTTGTCCTGCTCTTCTCTCACTCACTCAACTCTACTCTGCTACATTCTACTCAACTCTACATATAGCTACTCTACTCGATTCTACTCAACTCTACATTTATTTATTCTTCGCTATTCTACTCAATTCCACTGCTTAACTCTAATCTATCTACTCTACACTATATTCTTGTTTATTGCACTCAATAAAACTCATCTCTACTCTAGTCCACAATACTCTCCTCCTCTCTTCTCACCTCTATTCATCTCAAGTAAATTCTACTCTACCCTACTCTTCCCAGTTGTACTATGCTCTTCTACTTTCTACTCTACCATACTCTTACATTCTCCAATATTTTCTACTTTACTCTATGCTTCTCAGAACTTTACTCTTCTCTGTATTTTACTCTACCCTATTCAATCTTACCCCATGCAACTTTATTCTGCTCTACTCTACTCTACTCTACTCTACTCTACTCTACTCTACTCTACTCTACTCTACTCTACTCTACTCTACTCTACTCTACTCTACTCTACTCTACTCTACTCTACTCTACTCTGCCCAACTCTACTCTTCTCTTCTCTTCTCTACTCCACTCTGCTCTACTCTTTTCTATTCTATTCTACTCTACTCTACTCTACTCTACTCTACTCTACTCTACTCTACTCTACTCTACTCTACTCTACTCTACTCTACTCTACTCTATACTACTCTGCTCTTCTCTACTCTGCTCTACTCTTCTCTACTCTTCTCTACTCAACTCTGCTCTGCTCTGCTCTATTCTATTCTACTCTATTATACTCTGCTCTGCTCTGCTCTACTGTACTCTACTTCGCCCAACTTTACTCTACTCTTCTCCTCTCTACTCACCTCTATTCATCTCAATTAAATCCTACTCTGCTCTACTCTACTCTGCTCTACTCTACTCCGCCCAACTCTTCTCTACTCTACTCTGCTCTGCTCTACTCTTCTTTATTCTGCTCTGCTCTTTTCTATTATATTCTACTCTATTCTACTCTGCTCTGCTCTGCTCTACTCTACTCTATTCTTCTCTTCTCGACTCTGCTCTACTCTACTCTGCTCTACTCTAGTCGGCCCAATTCTACTCTACACAGCTCTACTCTTCCTTAACTCTACTCTACTCTACTCTTCTTTATTCTACTCTACTCTGACATCATTAGCACCCCTCTGGTGACACTGTCCTCGTCTCGTGCGTGCCCATGTCGTCTGCTCAGAATGATTGTTATTCCCTTCGCCCCAGAGCGTTATCTGCATCACGTCCCAGGGTGCGTGTACTCTTTTTACAGTCACCTGCGGTCTCGTGTGCAATTCCATCCCCTGGCGCCCAATCTCGTCCCCATTCCAACAGCAACACCGCCCGACAAAAACGCGTCTCGATCATGCGTCATGACCTCATTTCCACTAGGACCTCTATCTCCAATGGCGCTCCTGTTTTCTTAGAGATCAATGGAGAAAGATGAATGTTTGGTCAGCTCCTTCACTAGTGTCCCAGTCACCATCTTCATCAACCCTTCAACCTCTACAAACCACACAAAGCAGACGTGCTTTTCTTCCTTCTGGTTTCCAGATTGGTGGCGACTTACTAGCCACGGATAAGACAGAATAAATACACGGATCTCAGACGGAGAGAGCCCCCGGCCCGCCGGGCTATTGGTCGGCTTTTGCTTCCTCCTCGCGCTGTCATGTGCACCTACACCTAGAGGCACCTACATCTACATTATAAACACCAGCCAGGGCAGGGACGTTTTACTCGAAAACTTCACTGACCCTTGCAACGACTTTCTACATCCACCCTCATCCTCAAAGCATCGTCGGGGTTGTTGAGAGGTTGGAATTGTGGTAGGAGTCGATAATTGGAATCAGACTTAAAAATGTAAACATGATCAGGGTCGGGGTCGGGGTCGGGGTGGCCGGAGCGCTCGGGTGGCAATGGGTGCGTGTGGGGCAGGGTCGGGGTCGGGGTCGGGGTAGCCGGAGCGCTCGGGTGGCAATGGGTGCGTGTGGGGCGGGGGCGGTGGGTCGAGGGGTAGTGGTGGTTTTTGTGTGATATATGACTGAGCTGCTAGCGTGTAAAAGATGCTGTGGATCCCTGGGGAGTATTTCGGAGTGGAGTCGGGGTAGGAGGGGATGTACCTCCCGCGCCGCTTGGCACACCAAGAGGTACTTTCTGACCGAGTCATAACACCAGTGTACCTCAAGAGCCAAGCATCTTACAGCCAGCAGCTCTATTTGCTGTCCGCGCCAGAGGGACAATAATAAACCCTACGCGCGGTGCATCTTGGGACAAACTACTTACATACGAATGCTTGCGCTTATATTGCAAATGTGCTTTGAAGAGCTCGTGTGTTTTTACTGGGAGTCAGAGCGTGGTATAGCGGCGATTAACAGTGACAGTGACAGCGCGCGCCTCAGTAGTGTGCGCAACATAAACGGTTCGCCGCAATTATTGGAAACTACATTATAATTGAGAGATAAACATTGTTTGCAAATTTCAAATGAACATCAGAGATCCTTTTTGCGATCCGACAACAGCACTCAGCACATCGCTTGGAGGAGCGTTTGCATCGAGCGTTTGCAGATTAAGTGCCGGATAAAGCCTTGATTAAGATATCACATCGCATTAAGACCGCGTCTAACATCACAGGGGATCATAGTGACACCTGTGGCGAATTCTATCACAGCCGACCTCTAGCAGTCCTGTACAACGCCACATTTCCAGACTCTTAGCCACTTGGAGACGGACGGACAGATCTACAAAACCTATCACCTCTGTCTGTCAGCAAATACTTTGTATATACAAGTTGCCGTGGAGAGGTTGGGAAGCAGCTGTGGAAATAGACAGGCTGACATGCGCCTCTCGCGCACGACTCTATCTGCAGCATCCTTCAATGTAATATCTCTACAGCAGCAGCAGCAGCAGCAGCAGCAGCAGCACGCCGACAAGAGTCATGCAGTGTATTGACAACACAGGTTAGCAAAGTTCAACGTAATATTGACGTTCAGAGTAAACTGGTAGAAATTATATCTTGAATGACAGCTGGAATGGCGGAGAGAAAGCGGTGCATAAACCAGGCTCTATCTCGAATCTGTAATTGCACCCACCGGGTAACGAGTGAGCGAGAGAAAGCGCCATCTATGGGCCCTTTTTAATTTCAATTTTGGTTTATATATGTTTATTTCAGGCCCATTGCTAGCTTGCTCTAACAGCATTTTAGATGCGCTTTCCGCGGCTGCGTCCGGGCGAATTGTATGTCAAATATGCTTTCCATATATTGAATCAAATGTGCCTTGCAAAGACTTCAGTTTATAGTCGTACGATGCCCGCTTCATCCTTTTAACGCCTCTGAATATTTCATCAAATACCCATCAAATGTGCAGCTTTAATCGCGGCCAGTATAATATAAGCATATATGAAATAGCCAGATACTGTGATGGACGTTTCATGCTGACCGAAGAAGACTTCAAAGAGTTTGCAGTGACCATATAGATGGTGGCGTCAAAATTCAAAAGCTAGAGTGGGGTTATAAATGGATTAACTCGGGCTGGCACTCGTCGACTTGAAGAAGCGTATATGCGCGCACCCTCTTGAAATGAAGAGAGGTGGAGATAAGCGCGTGGGGCGTCCATAAATATTGATCCTGCTGACGTGTGCTGGTGATGCTTAGTGCTTCTGGGGCTCATGTGGTGATAAGTGCTGGGCGATAATGGAGAGACTTCCACGTGGGTGAGTTTGGCGGGAAAATCTTCACCTGATGGTGTCAGGCTACGCCAATATGAAGCTGGCCTTCTGAGTCACGTGATTCACGGCGCTGTGTCGAGTCTATTTGTGTAAACGGACAAAACACGAGGGAATCCTACACAATTAAGTTTATTCAATCGAAGCCATCGCCGCCATCTGGTGAGAAAATCTTTCATATTTGTTCAGTTGAAATGATGGTATAATTAGACAGTGGTCACGTATATAACGCCCGAAAAAAAAAGTATTGGAAAATATCGACACCTCTCTTGATGAGAATCCCAACCTGACCCTCTCCTCCGACCCCCCTCCGTCCCTCCTCCGTCCCTACCCCTACAGCCAAATAACGTACCACCCCCACCGCCACCGCCCTACCATACCTACGCGGTATCCTTCTCTAGTAAACCCCACAGTCTCTTTGTCTTAAGGTAATCAGGATTACAGAGGTAGTCTTCTGCCGCCAATGTAAGCTCTCTCATCCCGGACAGTTCAACCGACACATATCACGTGTCTCCCTGTATGTTTTCTTTAGACCAGATTGTTTGCCCTGCAAAGGCTCGGTTATCAACCCGTTATGAAGAGCTCAAACTCACGCTTGGAAGATGTCGCTCACAAATTACCGATTACGTCAGTCTGCGAAAATCTGGCGTACGGTCGTAAGGTTTTGAGCAGCATCAGCAGCTCCCTGCCAAGATGATGGTAGGGTTGGGGCTGGATCTGACTGGAGACCATGGTTGGCGTGTGCTCTGCCGGTTGCCAAGATTCTCCCGACATCCCTGTGCTTTTTGCGGATTGTGTTGAAATACAAGGCATCGTTTATTTATCAAGGTGACCTTGAGTTTCGGTTGCTTTTTAGTTTTGACCCCGTGACCTCTTGTCTGATATATCACATGACATACTCCGCTTAGTTGTAAAATTCCGGCGTTGTTTGAAGATATATTTGTTGCCGTGGTGACAATACTGCGTAGCAACATAAAATCGACTGGTGTAGATGCGTGACAGTCACAGCGCTGTCATGAAACCGTCACGTTAAGTGACAGCACCTGTCATGTCGGTTGGCGCAACTTACCCCTGGCAAGCTTGTATAGCGCACCTTTCACCTGTGGGGCATAATGCCAGCTTCTGTAGCATGGGAATATATTAACCTCTGTCAGCGCCTGCTTAATAATGGATGCATTACTTGTATATACAAACACAACCCAACCTGGAGGCACGATCAAGGTTAAGCGAGCCCGGACAATCGCGCCTCAGGAATGAGGCTTCTAGCCCAAACCTAGCCGGACTTATACAATACGGATCGGATATACAGGGGTAGTCAGCACCTGGATTATGTACAGGTGCAGTTCATGCAGCCACCTACCGGATTATGTTTTCAATTCATTTATAATTTAGGGAGAGGATACCTCGCTTAGACATTTCGCTGATTTTCTCGGCGTTCCCACGGAGCTGGCCTCACGGAGAGGAAACACCCCTGCGGTGAATGTTCCTCGCGAGGAAGATGTGTCTTCCTCATCCTGGCACTCCCTCATCTGATATGAGGCAGCACAAGGAGGTCGATTGCGCCAAGGGAGAAGCCAACGATTCCTCACGAGACGAGACTTGCCTCCATTATGCGCATTTTGACTGCCGCAATCTGCTACTCATTATATGAAAGTATTTTTTTGCCGGCCTAGCTTGGGAGGGGTGCTGGCGAATTAATGAGGGAAATTATCGAAAAATGAGGTTGCTGACTTGAGGGCGTTTTGTACTGACTGGTGATGAATGCCTGGCCTCGGCGGGGTCGAGATTCCCCGAGATTCCCCCACGCGTTGTCAAGGCACTGGTTTATATCGGTTTTAGATCGAATTAATCCGATTTGCCAAAGCAAGCATCCCGCGTTGCCAGAAGACAAGCATACTTGTGTCCTGTGGTTGCTGTTGGTAAATGAAATTGAATACAGGAGCACATTACCCTAGCTGCCCCAATGGTAAAACCTCATAGGTCAGCAATTACACGAATCTAATACTTGGTTTGGTACATACTGATGTACGTGCTTCGCTCACGTTCTAGATAGCATGCGCCTTCTCGCTGTTAACTCCCTGCAAACTGTATGGACTTCAAAGACCACAAAAAACACCTTCTCAAGTTGCTTATTTGCTCTCTATATATACATAAGCAAAAGCAAGCCGTAAATACCTCGCGTCTTGAGCGCCTAGCGTCAATGAGGCGTACATATACATAATGAGGCGAAAGGAATATGGCGGGTTGTGTCCTACACGACCTGATAAGCTGTTTGGCTGGTGAGTCGGGTATACTGCCATACCGTCTCACAGCAATCACGCTGGTGTAAATTCGGGCGCGCCTGTGAAATCAATGAGGCGTACTTTTGAGTGATTGTGCCAGGCGATGAGGCTAAGGAATATGGCGGGTTGTGTCCTACACGACCTGATAAGCTGTTTGGCTGGTGAGTCGGGTATACTGCCATACCGACACTCACAGCAATCACGCTGGTGTAGCGTCGCTTCAAACCTGTGAAATATTCTTTGGTTCATTGGAATCTTTTGCGATGATATGCATTGCCCAAGCTATCTCTCAGGACACCGCATGAGACGACGAATCTGCCCAGGGGTGTTAGCGAGCGTCTCTCGTGTCCTCTCAGCATGATGTGCATTGCACCTTAGCTCCTCTCTCGTCAAGCTTTACAGCTCATTTGTGGTTGCCCATTTTAGCTCCTCTCTCGTGCTAACAGCATGATGTGCATTGCCCAGGTTTAGCTCCTCTCTCGTGGTAACAGCATGATGTCCATTGCCCAGGTTTAGCTCCTCTCTCGTGGTAACAGCGTGATGTGCATTGCCCAGGTTTAGCTCCTCTCTCGTGGTAACAGCGTGATGTGCATTGCCCAGGTTTAGCTCCTCGTCTCTCGTGGTATAACAGCGTGATGTGCATTGCCCAGGTTTAGCTCCTCTCTCGTGGTAACAGCGTGATGTGCATTGCCCAGGTTTAGCTCCTCTCTCGTGGTGATGTGCATTGCCCAGGTTTAGCTCCTCTCTCGTGGTAACAGCGTGATGTGCATTGCCCAGGTTTAGCTCCTCTCTCGTGGTAACAGCGTGATGTGCATTGCCCAGGTTTAGCTCCTCTCTCGTGGTAACAGCGTGATGTGCATTGCCCAGGTTTAGCTCCTCTCTCGTGGTAACAGCATGATGTGCATTGCCCAGGTTTAGCTCCTCTCTCGTGGTAACAGCGTGATGTGCATTGCCCAGGTTTAGCTCCTCTCTCGTGGTAACAGCGTGATGTGCATTGCCCAGGTTTAGCTCCTCTCTCGTGGTAACAGCGTGATGTGCATTGCCCAGGTTTAGCTCCTCTCTCGTGGTAACAGCGTGATGTGCATTGCCCAGGTTTAGCTCCTCTCTCGTGGTAACAGCGTGATGTGCATTGCCCAGGTTTAGCTCCTCTCTCGTGGTAACAGCGTGATGTGCATTGCCCAGGTTTAGCTCCTCTCTCGTCGTGCCCAGGTTTAGCTCCTCTCTCAACAGCATGATGTCCATTGCCCAGGTTTAGCTCCTCTCTCGTGGTAACAACGTGATGTGCATTGCCCAGGTTTAGCTCCTCGCTCGTGGTAACAACGTGATGCGCATTGCCCAGGTTTAGCTCCTCTCTCGTGGTAACAGCGTGATGTGCATTGCCCAGGTTTAGCTCTACTCTCGTGGTAACAGCATGATGTGCATTGCCCAGGTTTAGCTCCTCTCTCGTGGTAACAGCGTGATGTGCATTGCCCAGGTTTAGCTCCTCTCTCGTGGTAACAACGTGATGCGCATTGCCCAGGTTTAGCTCCTCTCTCGTGGTAACAGCGTGATGTGCATTGCCCAGGTTTAGCTCCTCTCTCGTGGTAACAGCATGACGCGCATTGCCCAGGTTTAGCTCCTCTCTCGTGGTAACAGCACGATGTGCATTGCCCAGGTTTAGCTCCTCTCTCGTGCTAACAGCGTGATGCGCATTGCCCAGGTTTAGCTCCTCTCTCGTGGTAACAGCATGATGTCCATTGCCCAGGTTTAGCTCCTCTCTCGTGGTAACAACGTGATGTGCATTGCCCAGGTTTAGCTCCTCTCTCGTGGTAACAGCGTGATGCGCATTGCCCAGGTTTAGCTCCTCTCTCGTGGTAACAGCATGATGTGCATTGCCCAGGTTTAGCTCCTCTCTCGTGGTAACAGCGTGATGTGCATTGCCCAGGTTTAGCTCCTCCCTCGTGGTAACAGCATGATTATCCATTGCCCAGGTTTAGTTCCTCTCTCGTGGTAACAACGTGATGTGCATTGCCCAGGTTTAGCTCCTCTCTCGTGGTAACAACGTGATGCGCATTGCCCAGGTTTAGCTCCTCTCTCGTGGTAACAGCGTGATGTGGTTTGTATTGCCCTGGTTTAGCTCTACTCGTGGTAACAGCGTGATGTGCATTGCCCATTTAGCCCTCTCTCGGTTTGTGCATTGCCCAGGTTTAGCTCTCTCTCGTGGTAACAACGTGATGTGCATTGCCCAGGTTTAGCTCCTCTCTCGTGGTAACAGCGTGATGTGCATTGCCCAGGTTTAGCTCCTCTCTCGTGGTAACAGCGTGATGCTTGCCCAGGTTTAGCTCCTCTCTCGTGGTAACAGCGTGATGCGCATTGCCCAGGTTTAGCTCCTCTCTCGTGGCGTAACCCGTGATCGTGCTAACAGCATGATGCCATTGCCCAGGTTTAGCTCCTCTCTCGCGTGACGCGCATTGCCCAGGTTTAGCTCCTCTCTCTCGTGCTAACAGCGTGATGTGCATTGCCCAGGTTTAGCTCCTCTATCGTGCTAACAGCATGACGCGCATTGCCCAGGTTTAGCTCCTCTCTCGTGGTAACAGCATGATGTGCATTGCCCAGGTTTAGCTCCTCTCTCGTGCTAACAGCGTGATGCGCATTGCCCAGGTTTAGCTCCTCTCTCGTGCTAACAGCGTGATGTGCATTGCCCAGGTTTAGCTCCTCTCTCGTGGTAAGCGTGATATGCATTGCCCAGGTTTAGCTCCTCTCTCGTGGTAACAGCGTGATGCGCATTGCCCAGGTTTAGCTCCTCTCTCGTGGTAACAGCATGATGCGCATTGCCCAGGTTTAGCTCCTCTCTCGTGGTAACAGCGTGACGCGCATTGCCCAGGTTTAGCTCCTCTCTCGTGGTAACAGCGTGATGTGCATTGCCCAGGTTTAGCTCCTCTATCGTGCTAACAGCATGATGCGCATTGCCCAGGTTTAGCTCCTCTATCGTGGTAACAGCGTGACGCGCATTGCCCAGGTTTAGCTCCTCTCTCGTGCTAACAGCGTGATGTGCATTGCCCAGGTTTAGCTCCTCTATCGTGCTAACAGCATGACGCGCATTGCCCAGGTTTAGCTCCTCTCTCGTGGTAACAGCATGGTGTGCATTGCCCAGGTTTAGCTCCTCTCTTGTGCTAACAGCGTGATGCGCATTGCCCAGGTTTAGCTCCTCTCTCGTGCTAACAGCGTGATGTGCATTGCCCAGGTTTAGCTCCTCTCTCGTGGTAACAGCATAATGCGCATTGCCCAGGTTTAGCTACTCTATCGTTCTAACAGCGTGATGTGCATTGCCCAGGTTTAGCTCCTCTCTCGTGGTAACAGCGTGACGCGCATTGCCCAGGTTTAGCTCCTCTCTCGTGGTAGCAGCGTAATGCACATAGCCCAGGTTTAGCTCCTCTCTCGTGCTAACAGCGTGATGTGCATTGTTTAGCTCCTCTCGAGTCACGCCTCGTCACGCTAATGATTGCAAACAAAACCGCCTCGCATGCACGCCTGATTAGAAGATTTTACGTCCTTCCGTCCGTCCGTATCGCTGTCTTTACCTGCATCATCTATCCCTAGTGTCATCTTGGCTTACAGTACAACTACTCTATCAACATCAAATGGAACTATTCTCGAAATGACGGCCACAACAACGGTAAGCATAAAATCTTAATTAGAACATGATCACATTCTGTTTGAGGAGGTTCACTCTTGTCTAAATTTCATTACAGATTCCATTTCCTTGACGTCAATTAACTCTGGGCGCTGGTCATAGCCAAGTTACAGCATCGTGCTCGCATCTGTCACACTCATCTCGACATCAACTGTCCCTTTAACATCCCACACGCCGTGCAGAGGCCACCGTGTATAGCAGCAAGCGCCCTAGCTCGCTTCCATGAATACTTGATAGAACAACTCTACTTAGCTTATACCTCGCTATCCAGCGCTATTTAACAACCACAACATTAGCTGCCAGTTTTGAAATTAGTGTGTCACCGAGTTTTGTATATAATTAGAAACGTCTACCCAGCATGTCCCCTGTAAATCAGGTGCCAGTAGCATCTCTACACAGCATAGCTTCAACCCAGTAATGTACAATAACCTTTGTCTATATTAATATACATATTGTGAAAATGCTGCCGACATGCTAACTACATTCGTCGAGCAACACTTGACTTTCTACAACCGTCTTTTCAGAAAACCACTGCGTAAGCTTAGCAGATTCTTTTTACAGCACCTATGCGTGTCGGTAGGAGGGGATGTACCTCCCGCGCCGCTTGGCACACCAAGAGGTACTTTCTGACCGAGTCATAACACCAGTGTACCTCAAGAGCCAAGCATCTTACAGCCAGCAGCTCTATTTGCTGTCCGCGCCAGAGGGACAATAATAAACCCTACGCGCGGTGCATCTTGGGACAAACTACTTACATACGAATGCTTGCGCTTATATTGCAAATGTGCTTTGAAGAGCTCGTGTGTTTTTTACTGGGAGTCAGAGCGTGGTTATAGCGGCGATTAACAGTGACAGTGACAGCGCGCGCCTCAGTAGTGTGCGCAACATAAACGGTTCGCCGCAATTATTGGAAACTACATTATAATTGAGAGATAAACATTGTTTGCAAATTTCAAATGAACATCAGAGATCCTTTTTGCGATCCGACAACAGCACTCAGCACATCGCTTGGAGGAGCGTTTGCATCGAGCGTTTGCAGATTAAGTGCCGGATAAAGCCTTGATTAAGATATCACATCGCATTAAGACCGCGTCTAACATCACAGGGGATCATAGTGACACCTGTGGCGAATTCTATCACAGCCGACCTCTAGCAGTCCTGTACAACGCCACATTTCCAGACTCTTAGCCACTTGGAGACGGACGGACAGATCTACAAAACCTATCACCTCTGTCTGTCAGCAAATACTTTGTATATACAAGTTGCCGTGGAGAGGTTGGGAAGCAGCTGTGGAAATAGACAGGCTGACATGCGCCTCTCGCGCACGACTCTATCTGCAGCATCCTTCAATGTAATATCTCTACAGCAGCAGCAGCAGCAGCAGCAGCAGCACGCCGACAAGAGTCATGCAGTGTATTGACAACACAGGTTAGCAAAGTTCAACGTAATATTGACGTTCAGAGTAAACTGGTAGAAATTATATCTTGAATGACAGCTGGAATGGCGGAGAGAAAGCGGTGCATAAACCAGGCTCTATCTCGAATCTGTAATTGCACCCACCGGGTAACGAGTGAGCGAGAGAACGCGCCATCTATGGGCCCTTTTTAATTTCAATTTTGGTTTATATATGTTTATATCAGGCCCATTGCTAGCTTGCTCTAACAGCATTTTAGATGCGCTTTCCGCGGCTGCGTCCGGGCGAATTGTATGTCAAATATGCTTTCCATATATTGAATCAAATGTGCCTTGCAAAGACTTCAGTTTATAGTCGTACGATGCCCGCTTCATCCTTTTAACGCCTCTGAATATTTCATCAAATACCCATCAAATGTGCAGCTTTAATCGCGGCCAGTATAATATAAGCATATATGAAATAGCCAGATACTGTGATGGACGTTTCATGCTGACCGAAGAAGACTTCAAAGAGTTTGCAGTGACCATATAGATGGTGGCGTCAAAATTCAAAAGCTAGAGTGGGGTTATAAATGGATTAACTCGGGCTGGCACTCGTCGACTTGAAGAAGCGTATATGCGCGCACCCTCTTGAAATGAAGAGAGGTGGAGATAAGCGCGTGGGGCGTCCATAAATATTGATCCTGCTGACGTGTGCTGGTGATGCTTAGTGCTTCTGGGGCTCATGTGGTGATAAGTGCTGGGCGATAATGGAGAGACTTCCACGTGGGTGAGTTTGGCGGGAAAATCTTCACCTGATGGTGTCAGGCTACGCCAATATGAAGCTGGCCTTCTGAGTCACGTGATTCACGGCGCTGTGTCGAGTCTATTTGTGTAAACGGACAAAACACGAGGGAATCCTACACAATTAAGTTTATTCAATCGAAGCCATCGCCGCCATCTGTGAGAAAATCTTTCATATTTGTTCAGTTGAAATGATGGTATAATTAGACAGTGGTCACGTATATAACGCCCGAAAAAAAAAGTATTGGAAAATATCGACACCTCTCTTGATGAGAATCCCAACCTGACCCTCTCCTCCGACCCCCCTCCGTCCCTCCTCCGTCCCTACCCCTACAGCCAATAACGTACCACCCCCACCGCCACCGCCCTACCATACCTACGCGGTATCCTTCTCTAGTAAACCCCACAGTCTCTTTGTCTTAAGGTAATCAGGATTACAGAGGTAGTCTTCTGCCGCCAATGTAAGCTCTCTCATCCCGGACAGTTCAACCGACACATATCACGTGTCTCCCTGTATGTTTTCTTTAGACCAGATTGTTTGCCCTGCAAAGGCTCGGTTATCAACCCGTTATGAAGAGCTCAAACTCACGCTTGGAAGATGTCGCTCACAAATTACCGATTACGTCAGTCTGCGAAAAATCTGGCGTACGGTCGTAAGGTTTGAGCAGCATCAGCAGCTCCCTGCCAAGATGATGGTAGGGTTGGGGCTGGATCTGACTGGAGACCATGGTTGGCGTGTGCTCTGCCGGTTGCCAAGATTCTCCCGACATCCCTGTGCTTTTTGCGGATTGTGTTGAAATACAAGGCATCGTTTATTTATCAAGGTGACCTTGAGTTTCGGTTGCTTTTTAGTTTTGACCCCGTGACCTCTTGTCTGATATATCACATGACATACTCCGCTTAGTTGTAAAATTCCGGCGTTGTTTGAAGATATATTTGTTGCCGTGGTGACAATACTGCGTAGCAACATAAAATCGACTGGTGTAGATGCGTGACAGTCACAGCGCTGTCATGAAACCGTCACGTTAAGTGACAGCACCTGTCATGTCGGTTGGCGCAACTTACCCCTGGCAAGCTTGTATAGCGCACCTTTCACCTGTGGGGCATAATGCCAGCTTCTGTAGCATGGGAATATATTAACCTCTGTCAGCGCCTGCTTAATAATGGATGCATTACTTGTATATACAAACACAACCCAACCTGGAGGCACGATCAAGGTTAAGCGAGCCCGGACAATCGCGCCTCAGGAATGAGGCTTCTAGCCCAAACCTAGCCGGACTTATACAATACGGATCGGATATACAGGGGTAGTCAGCACCTGGATTATGTACAGGTGCAGTTCATGCAGCCACCTACCGGATTATGTTTTCAATTCATTTATAATTTAGGGAGAGGATACCTCGCTTAGACATTTCGCTGATTTTCTCGGCGTTCCCACGGAGCTGGCCTCACGGAGAGGAAACACCCCTGCGGTGAATGTTCCTCGCGAGGAAGATGTGTCTTCCTCATCCTGGCACTCCCTCATCTGATATGAGGCAGCACAAGGAGGTCGATTGCGCCAAGGGAGAAGCCAACGATTCCTCACGAGACGAGACTTGCCTCCATTATGCGCATTTTGACTGCCGCAATCTGCTACTCATTATATGAAAGTATTTTTTTGCCGGCCTAGCTTGGGAGGGGTGCTGGCGAATTAATGAGGGAAATTATCGAAAAATGAGGTTGCTGACTTGAGGGCGTTTTGTACTGACTGGTGATGAATGCCTGGCCTCGGCGGGGTCGAGATTCCCCGAGATTCCCCCACGCGTTGTCAAGGCACTGGTTTATATCGGTTTTAGATCGAATTAATCCGATTTGCCAAAGCAAGCATCCCGCGTTGCCAGAAGACAAGCATACTTGTGTCCTGTGGTTGCTGTTGGTAAATGAAATTGAATACAGGAGCACATTACCCTAGCTGCCCCAATGGTAAAACCTCATAGGTCAGCAATTACACGAATCTAATACTTGGTTTGGTACATACTGATGTACGTGCTTCGCTCACGTTCTAGATAGCATGCGCCTTCTCGCTGTTAACTCCTGCAAACTGTAATGGACTTCAAAGACCACAAAAAACACCTTCTCAAGTTGCTTATTTGCTCTCTCTTCTTATATACATAAGCAAAAGCAAGCCGTAAATACCTGTCGCGTCTTGAGCGCCTAGCGTCAATGAGGCGTACATATGAGTGATTGTGCCAGGCGATGAGGCGAAAGGAATATGGCGGGTTGTGTCCTACACGACCTGATAAGCTGTTTGGCTGGTGAGTCGGGTATACTGCCATACCGACACTCACAGCAATCACGCTGGTGTAAATTCGGGCGAAACCTGTGAAATACTTCTTTAGAATTGTCTTTTGCGATTATACCCGGGGTGAAGCTATACAGGACACCGCATTGAGTCGACGAACATCTGTCTGCTCAGAGGGGTGTGAAGCGAGCGTCTCCGAGTCCTCTCCATCTCTATATACACCTTAGCGTCGCTTCAAGCTTTACGGCTCATTTGTGGTTCATTTGGAATCTCTGTGCTAACAGCATGATGTGCATTGCCCAGGTTTAGCTCCTCTCTCGTGCAAACAGCATGATGTCCATTGCCCAGGTTTAGCTCCTCTCTCGTGGTAACAGCATGATGTGCATTGCCCAGGTTTAGCTCCTCTCTCGTGGTAACAGCATGATGTGCATTGCCCAGGTTTAGCTCCTCTCTCGTGCTAACAGCGTGATGTGCATTGCCCAGGTTTAGCTCCTCTCTCGTGGTAACAGCGTGATGTGCATTGCCCAGGTTTAGCTCCTCTCTCGTGGTAACAAAGTGATGTGCATTGCCCAGGTTTAGCTCCTCTCTCGTGGTAACAGCGTGATGTGCATTGCCCAGGTTTAGCTCCTCTCTCGTGGTAACAGCGTGATGTGCATTGCCCAGGTTTAGCTCCTCTCTCGTGGTAACAGCGTGATGTGCATTGCCCAGGTTTAGCTCCTCTCTCGTGGTAACAACGTGATGCGCATTGCCCAGGTTTAGCTCCTCTCTCGTGGTAACAGCGTGATGTGCATTGCACAGGTTTAGCTCCTCTCTCGTGGTAACAGCATGATGTGCATTGCCAAGGTTTAGCTCCTCTCTCGTGGTAACAGCGTGATGTGCATGGTTTAGCTCCTCTCTCGTGGTAACAGCGTGATGGTGCATTGCCAAGGTTTAGCTCCTCTCTCGTGCTAACAGCATGATGTCCATTGCCCAGGTTTAGCTCCTCTCTCGTGCTAACAACGTGATGTGCATTGCCCCCAGGTTTAGCTCCTCTCTCGTGGTAACAACAGCGTGATGCGCATTGCCCCCAGGTTTAGCTCCTCTCTCGTGGTAACAGCATGATGTGCATTGCCCAGGTTTAGCTCCTCTCTCGTGGTAACAGCGTGATGTGCATTGCCCAGGTTTAGCTCCTCTCTCGTGGTAACAGCGTGATGTGCATTGCCCAGGTTTAGCTCCTCTCTCGTGGTAACAGCATGATGTGCATTGCCCAGGTTTAGCTCCTCTCTCGTGGTAACAACGTGATGCGCATTGCCCAGGTTTAGCTCCTCTCTCGTGGTAACAGCGTGATGCCCATTGCCCATTTAGCTCCTCTCTCGTGGTAACAGCATATGTGCATTGCCCAGGTTTAGCTCCTCTCTCGTGGTAACAGCGTGATGTGCATTGCCCAGGTTTAGCTCCTCTCTCGTGGTAACAGCGTGATGTGCATTGCCCAGGTTTAGCTCCTCTCTCGTGGTAAACAGCAGGTGATCTATAACAGCATGATGCATTGCCCAGGTTTAGCTCCTCTCTCGTGGTAACAGCGTGATGTGCATTGCCCAGGTTTAGCTTTAGCTCCTCTCTCGTGGTAACAACGTGATGTGCATTGCATTTAGCCCTCTCGGTTTAGCTCTCTCTCTCGTGGTAACAGCGTGATGTGCATTGCCCTGGTTTAGCTCTACTCTCGTGGTAACAGCGTGATGTGCATTGCCCAGGTTTAGCTCCTCTCTCGTGGTAACAGCGTGATGTGCATTGCCCAGGTTTAGCTCCTCTCTCGTGGTAACAACGTGATGTGCATTGCCCAGGTTTAGCTCCTCTCTCGTGGTAACAGCGTGATGCGCATTGCCCAGGTTTAGCTCCTCTCTCGTGGTAACAGCATGATGTGCATTGCCCAGGTTTAGCTCCTCTCTCGTGGTAACAGCGTGATGCGCATTGCCCAGGTTTAGCTCCTCTCTCGTGGTGGTAACAGCGTGATGTGCATTGCCCAGGTTTAGCTCCTCTATCGTGGTAACAGCATGATGCGCATTGCCCAGGTTTAGCTCCTCTCTCGTGGTAACAGCGTGATGCGCATTGCCCAGGTTTAGCTCCTCTCTCGTGCTAACAGCGTGATGTGCATTGCCCAGATTTAGCTCCTCTATCGTGCTAACAGCATGACGCGCATTGCCCAGGTTTAGCTCCTCTCTCGTGGTAACAGCATGATGTGCATTGCCCAGGTTTAGCTCCTCTCTCGTGGTAACAGCGTGATGTGCATTGCCCAGGTTTAGCTCCTCTCTCGTGCTAACAGCGTGATGTGCATTGCCCAGGTTTAGCTCCTCTCTCGTGGTAAGCGTGATGTGCATTGCCCAGGTTTAGCTCCTCTCTCGTGGTAACAGCGTGATGCGCATTGCCCAGGTTTAGCTCCTCTCTCGTGGTAACAGCATGATGCGCATTGCCCAGGTTTAGCTCCTCTCTCGTGGTAACAGCGTGACGCGCATTGCCCAGGTTTAGCTCCTCTCTCGTGGTAACAGCGTGATGTGCATTGCCCAGGTTTAGCTCCTCTATCGTGCTAACAGCATGATGCGCATTGCCCAGGTTTAGCTCCTCTCTCGTGGTAACAGCGTGACGCGCATTGCCCAGGTTTAGCTCCTCTCTCGTGCTAACAGCGTGATGTGCATTGCCCAGGTTTAGCTCCTCTCTCGTGCTAACAGCATGACGCGCATTGCCCAGGTTTAGCTCCTCTCTCGTGCTAACAGCGTGATGTGCATTGCCCAGGTTTAGCTCCTCTCTCGTGCTAACAGCGTGATGTGCATTGCCCAGGTTTAGCTCCTCTCTCGTGCTAACAGCGTGATGTGCATTGCACAGGTTTACCTCCTCTCTCGTGGTAACAGCATAATGCGCATTGCCCAGGTTTAGCTACTCTCTCGTGCTAAGAGCGTGATGCGCATTGCCCAGGTTTAGCTCCTCTCTCGTGGTAACAGCGTGACGCGCATTGCCCAGGTTTAGCTCTTCTCTCGTGGTAACAGCGTGATGCACATAGCCCAGGTTTAGCTCCTCTCTCGTGCTAACAGCGTGATGTGCATTGTTTAGCTCCTCTCGAGTCACGCCTCGTCACGCTAATGATTGCAAACAAAACCGCCTCGCATGCACGCCTGATTAGAAGATTTTACGTCCTTCCGTCCGTATCGCTGTCTTTACCTGCATCATCTATCCCTAGTGTCATCTTGGCTTACAGTACAACTACTCTATCAACATCAAATGGAACTATTCTCGAAATGACAGCCACAACAACGGTAAGCATAAAATCTTAATTAGAACATGATCACATTCTGTTTGAGGAGGTTCACTCTTGTCTAAATTTCATTACAGATTCCATTTCCTTGACGTCAATTAACTCTGGGCGCTGGTCATAGCCAAGTTACAGCATCGTGCTCGCATCTGTCACACTCATCTCGACATCAACTGTCCCTTTAACATCCCACACGCCGTGCAGAGGCCACCGTGTATAGCAGCAAGCGCCCTAGCTCGCTTCCATGAATACTTGATAGAACAACTCTACTTAGCTTATACCTCGCTATCCAGCGCTATTTAACAACCACAACATTAGCTGCCAGTTTTGAAATTAGTGTGTCACCGAGTTTTGTATATAATTAGAAACGTCTACCCAGCATGTCCCCGGTAAATCAGGTGCCAGTAGCATCTCTACACAGCATAGCTTCAACCCAGTAATGTACAATAACCTTTGTCTATATTAATATACATATTGTGAAAATGCTGCCGACATGCTAACTACATTCGTCGAGCAACACTTGACTTTCTACAACCGTCTTTTCAGAAAACCACTGCGTAAGCTTAGCAGATTCTTTTTACAGCACCTATGCGTGTCGCAAAAACCATATACCTTGCTGAACAGAATGTTCATAAAACAACTCTCATTTTCAACAAACCTTTTCGAACAGATGATAACACTTATTCGTGGATGTAAGTGACCATGCATGACCCAAATAATGGTGCAATTACAATTTTATTGACGAGGCTGTCTGTCTGTGTCTTAAGCATACAAACACCGTTAATATTAGTTGCATCTGCTAAGGTTGCTCGCGCACACCAACGCAAACCACAACAGCTCTGATATATACTGGCGAGTCAGGTGACTTGTGCACAGTGTGTTTATATATATATATATATATATATAGAGATATAGATATATATATATATAGATATATATATATAGAGATATATATAGAGATATAGATATATAGATATATATATATAGAGATATAGAGCCATTATAGATAGCCATTATATATATATATATATATATTTATATATATATATAGAGATCTCTGATAGATATATATTTTCTATATCTCTCTCTCTATAGAGATATATATCTCTACGTCTCTCTTTATATCTCTATCTATCCTATCTATACATATATAGAGATCTCTATCTGTATATCTATGCATTTCTATATATATATATATGCATTTATATATCTCTCTCGCTCCATTTATATCTATATATATCCCTCTATAAATATATCTCTCTATCTATCTCTCTATATATCTCTCTCTCTATCTCTCTCTATATCTCTATATCTCTATATCTATATATCTATATATCTATCTATATATATATATATCTCTATCTCTATCTATATATACACCTACACACGCCCACTTGGTCGTTACAAGCAGGTAGTTAACCCGTCGACGCGTCTGGCTGATTACACCGGCTGTACACGTGCGGCGCTGCAACTAATCACCGTCTCACTTGAACCGAGCACCCACCTGTAGTAACCCACCTGTGTATTGATGGTGCAAAACGAACCTCCTCATCCAATGTATGTCGGCAACAGCTCAACAGGTCCTCATGTGTTTAGCGTAGAATACACAAAGTGGTAGAATACACGTAATGTTGGCCGCGTCATGCATCATGGCGGCGGCGGCTTACATCAGCCATTATTTGCAGAAGCTTGTAAGTTACCATATTAAAGGGGTTATAATGATAGGCGCCAGATATTATTGATGGAGATAGCGTTCACTGGGCCATAAGTGGGTGGTTTATTGGATCATAGGCTGACCATTCTGCTTGCAAGACGCTATAGATGCTAGGCTGTCCGCATATACAGGTCTGGGCTGACACAACAATCTTGTGTACATTCGCCGCAACACTGTTTACACAGTCACACCATTTTCTTCTGTTAGTGCTCATCATTAAGCTACCCAGTCGTCCAGCAGCAGCAGCAGCAGCAGCAGCAGCAGCTATAACAATACATCTCGTGAGATGATAATGATACGGCATCTCCATACAGGTGCCTTGCTCGCACCTGCTTACCTGCGCGCGGCCCACCAACAATAGAACTTGTAAGGCTACAAACTTGTGAGTGAGATCGAAGTTCTGTTGCGATGGCGGCGGATGGGGAAGCTGGATCCTGACAAATGGGTCGCTTATGACCTTTAAACATGTAATGCATCTGTTCTTAATGCACAGGTAGATTCCTCTTTGTTGTTGGTTGGAGCAGCACCTTTGTCTTGGTGGCATATCTACTGTCTGTTATGCGCCAATGTGATACCCACATCGTTAGGTTTTCATGTCTTGTTTTCTGTTAGCATCTCAAACATCAAATACAAATCGACACACGCCCACGCCAAAATAAACACACTTTCACCAAAGGGAAAAAACGAAAATTCAGGACGTAACTTGCAGGATGAGAGCGCGATACTCCGCGATACGCCGCGATACTCAGCGATACGCCGCGATACTCCGCGATACGCCGCGATACGCCGCGATACTCCGCGATACTCCGCGATACTCCGCGATACGCCGCGATACTCCGCGATACTCCGCGATACGCCGCGATACTCCGCGATACGCCGCGATACTCCGCGGAGTATCGCGATACTCCGCGATACGCCGCGTCCAACTCGTCCGTCATCCTCAAGAAAGTCATGTTGCTTTTATCGCCGTCATTTCATGTATCAACGCACTGGACTCTGGTCAGCCAATCACCGATAGCGGCATTATATTCTCGGCGTTTTACCGCTCCTCCATTTAACTGGACATCATTGCCGTTGCTGTTCAGATGCCGGAATCCTCGTTTGTTCGCCGTACCATTACATCAAGCACTACCTCATTAATCATTCGTTATTTACATTCCTCTCCTCACATCCATCATTAATGCATACCTGCTGTTCCAACACACTCATCTCTCGACCACAATAGCTCCCCCAAGCTTGCCACGCATATTAAACCAGCTTTCGTCTATACTAGACTTCTACAAGAACTGTATCTTCTCCGGCGGGATTAGAGATATGTTGATAGAAGTAATTGGTTTTGATGGGGGTAAAGCCAGGAAAGCACATAGGGTGAGTATAGCGGAAGGGTGATAGTCTGCGTAGTGTAAGATGCGTCGCTGCTGGGGGTGGGGGTGGGGGTGAGGGAGGCTCAGCATCTTGATATACAGTAACACGATATAATTCACATATCTAGCTCCTAGTAATAAGAGCCACGTTATCGCTCCTCAATTCCCCTATTTGTACACTGAGTTTCCCCACTTTGTTAGCCCTTTTCTTCATATATAAACATAGTTGCAGCTAAACATTGCCAGGAGCCTTACTACCCGAGTATACTAACCCGAGCCTGTCGTCCGCTTCAATTCGTCAAGTTTTCATTACACATTATGCAACCAGCCACCTCTCTCTTCGCGTGGACCTAACATCAACTTCCTTCCCCAGCCTGCATCTGTTCGTGGTCAAGTTTTAAGAGCAGGCTGCTGGCGAAAGTTGACTTTTTACCCCCCACACAGATGATATGTTGATGCTCCTAGGTAGGCTCGCTGCCGTCCGTTTTTGTTTTTTGCATCATTTTTTTACCCCCCAGCGTCTGCAGCCGTGTTTCTATAAGCGTGTTTACCTGTAGTAGGTGGATGGGGTGAGGATGATTTTTCACTCATCACTATATACCTGACTTGATGCGCGCCTCGCCATGGCAGACAGGTGAGTTTATCTTGCCTAGGAAGACACCAGGTAAGCTTAATGTTCCTACAAAAAGTTCAAGATTTCGCACTGAACCATCAACATAAGAAACGAGCAGCTCAACCGTAAGTGTGCATTTGGTCGAATAGAATTAATGGTTTACGCAATATGGGTTTGATCAAATCGCGGGTAGAATTTCCTGGCTGGCAGCAGGATGTATGAAATGGAAAAACGTTTCATGTGGATGAAGCGAGGCAGCAGAGTTGGATGGTATCTAGCGGAGACGGGCGGCAGTAGTTTGGAGTCACCACGGGGGACGTTGAATCGTCAAAACACAGGTCCTGAATCAGAATATTTGTGTAGCAATATCTTAATCCATATAGAGAGTTAAATTGTAACGCCTTATATTTGTTGGTTGCTTAAAAATCGATCTTAAAACATGATCACACGAACCATGAATTTGTGATACAACAAGACGTGATTTCATGCGCACCGTGGAATAAATCATAAGGGTTTATAAAAGTGTCATCATAAGGGCGGTAGTAATAACGGCGGCGATGAAGCCGGTTTATGTGGCTTTTAACTGGGACGGTTATATGAAGAGGCTGATGTATAGTGATGGAGATGGAGGAGTATTAATGGGATGGCGGCGATGAAGACGCAGGAGTACCTGTAGGCAAGTAATAAGTCTCGTCCCCGATCAGGATATGCTCGGGTTCATATACAGCGGCGGACAAAAAATGGAAGCTTTCATGTTATAGGGTCAAGATGCTCTTGATGAAGGGACGGGGCATGGTGAAGACGAGGCGGACTGGACCTACTAGTCTGGGTGAAGACGAGGCGGACTGGACCTACTGGTCTGGGTGAAGACGAGGCGGACTGGACCTACCTGTCTGTGTTAAGACGATGAGGGCTGAATCGACTGCACTTGGTAAAGACGATGTGGACTGAAGCGACTGGACTTGACAAAGACGATGTGGACTAAAACGACTGGACTGTGTAAAGACGATATGGACTAAAGCGATTGGGTAACGACAGGTTACACTGAAGTGACAGGACTGAGTGGACAGAACTGACATGACTGAGTTAAGTCGAAATGGACTGATGTGGAAGGACTGAGTTAAGTCGAGGTGGACTGAAGTGAAAGGACTGAGTTAAGTCGAGGTGCACTGAAGTGACAGTACTGGGTTGAGTCAAGGTACACTGAAGTGTCAGGACTGAGTTAAGTCAAGGTGGACTGAAGTGTCATAGGACTGAGTTAAGTCGAGGTGCACTGAAGTGTCAGGACTGAGTTAAGTCGAGGTGCACTGAAGTGACAGGACTTAGTTAAGTCGAGGTGGACTGAAGTGACAGAACTGAGTTAAGTCGAGGTGGACTGAAGTGAAAGGACTGAGTTAAGTCGAAATGGACTGAAGTGACAGTACTGAGTTAAGTCGAGGTGGACTGAAGTGACAGTACTGAGTTAATTCGAGGTGGACTGAAGTGACAGGGCTGAGTTATGTCGAGGTGGACTGAAGTGAAAGGACTGAGTTAAGTCGAAATGGACTGAAGTGACAGTACTGTGTTAAGTCACGGTGTACTGAAGTGACAGTACTGAGTTAAGTCGAGGTGGACTGAAGTGAAAGGACTGAGTTAAGTCGAAATGGACTGAAGTGACAGTACTGAGTTAAGTCGAAATGGACTGAAGTGACAGTACTGAGTTAAGTCGAGGTGGACTGAAGTGACAGTACTGAGTTAATTCGAGGTGGACTGAAGTGACAGGGCTGAGTTATGTCGAAAGGGACTGAAGTGAAGTACTGAGTTAAGTCGAAATGGACTGAAGTGACAGTACTGTGTTAAGTCACGGTGTACTGAAGTGACAGTACTGAGTTAAGTCGAGGTGGACTGAAGTGACAGAACTGAGTTAAGTCGAGGTGGACTGAAGTGAAAGGACTGAGTTAAGTCGAGGTGGACTGAAGTGACAGGACTGAGTTAAGTCGAGGTGCACTGAAGTGACAGGACTGAGTTAAGTCGAGGTGGACTGAAGTGAAAGGACTGAGTTAAGTCGAGGTGCACTGAAGTGTCAGGACTGAGTTAAGTCGAGGTGCACTGAAGTGACAGGACTGAGTTAAGTCGAGGTGGACTGAAGTGACAGGACTGAGTTAAGTCGAGGTGGACGAAGTGAAAGTGAGTTAAGTCGAAATGACTGAAGTGACAGTACTGAGTTAAGTCGAGGTGGACTGAAGTGACAGTACTGAGTTAATTCGAGGTGGACTGAAGTGACAGGGCTGAGTTATGTCGAGGTGGACTGAAGTGAAAGGACTGAGTTAAGTCGAAATGGACTGAAGTGACAGTACTGAAGTGACGGTGTACTGAAGTGACTACTGAGTTAAGTCGAGGTGGACTGAAGTGACAGGACTGAGTTAAGTCGAGGTGGACTGAAGTGACAGGACTGAGTTAAGTCGAGGTGGACTGAAGTGACAGGACTGAGTTAAGTCGAGGTGGACTGAAGTGACAGGACTGAGTTAAGTCGAGGTGCACTGAAGTGTCAGGACTGAGTTAAGTCGAGGTGGACTGAAGTGACAGTACTGAGTTTAGTCGAGGTGGACTGAAGTGACAGTACTGAGTTGAAGATGGACTGAAGTTCATTTATTGGTGCAGTAACAGGACTGAGTTTGAATCGAGATGGTTTGCAGTGACTTGCCATAGTGATAATGGATCGAGGTGCACTGAAGTGTGATGTCAGGACTGAGTTAAGTCGAGGGGATTCCGAAGTGCAGTACTGAGTTTAGTCGAGGTGGACTGAAGTGACAGTACTGAGTTGAAGATGGACTGAAGTATCATTTATTGGTGCAGTAACAGGACTGAGTTTGAATCGAGATGGTTTGCAGTGACTTGCCATAGTAATAATGGATAATGTTTAGCCAATGATAACGGTGATGTTATCAGCCCAGTAGGAGGGTATTCCGCCCCGTGCTTCACACGTCCAAATCAGTCTATAGTATACTGCCGGATAGCCTGCCCTGGCAGTGGACACGTCCAAATCAGTCTATAGTATACTGTCGGATAGCCTGTCCTGGCAGTGGATTTACGGTAATACATACTCCTGTGGAAGTGGCTTGTCCAATCACCGGTCACACCGTCCAATATGGTCACATCCAATCGATAATGGGGACAATGATGTCATCCTTATCGGCGATACGAATCTCGTATCCCTTCTATAATAGGGTTACAATTTACCTGCTTCTTAAAGTGGCTTCACCGATAATGAAGTATACTTCTCATTTCATAAGAACAGGATTATTTCCGTGATCCGTGGTAAAGACCTGTCACCAATCATCGTGGTAATTTGCTCGTGAACCCGTGTCGATACTTACCTATTGTTCGCTCCCAATTTAGCGCTCATTAACGCGATCCGATCGACAATGCGAGGGAAAGAGAGGGGTGGGGGAGAGAAAGCGCGGGTTTATACGGACCCTCGTGACCGGGGACGGTAAGCTTATACCGTCCCAATAGGATTTCAATGCAAGACCCAACTACACGGAGTAATGCGCTTTAGTACCGGAAATCCATTCGAGAACTACTTTCTATATAGCAAGCGCGTAAGGTGAAATCAGAGCTAATGTCTCCTCAGCCCATATAGACTCACCCCTCGTCGAAATATTTGCCAAAACTCTAGATTATCTTGGAACCCAAGTGGTTAAGACTTTGTTGCTGGCTGAAAGGTGAGCTCCAAACAGCTATTGTAGTCCAGTAAGGAGGTCATTATATGTGTTTTAGACGTCTAACATACATTGGGTGTTAAAATATTATGCTAGGTAGCGTATTGTGGCCTAATAGTGGATTGCGTAAGAGCTGGTAAGACTCACGAGGAGTGTTTGGGAAGTAGTAGGTTTGATAGGGTTGTGTGGCAGGCGAATGACAGTACCAGCGCATGCGCAGCGAGGGGTGTGAAAGCGGGTAGCAACATCAGCACGGGTGTGACAGAGAGACAACTAAAGGCGTGTCTCGTCTCCTCTGTGATCTTCCCTCGTGCTTTGATCCTGTAGGCACCTGCTAATTGCGGTTCAGGTAAGGCTTGATAGAAACGGCTTTTATTGATATAACCACAGACGTGGAATTATCAGTTTGTAATTAAAATAACTGATTCAAACTTTGGAGGCGTTGGGAGGGTTTAAATTAGCTCCCATTGGCAACTGTGTTCAGAATGTCGAATTGTCACATCCTACCTGATGAGTGGAGTCGGGTCGGGATAGCTTGTAGTCATTGTCCAATGAATACGGACTAGTTCTGCCTGGTTAAGGGTTTGGCGAGGACGAACAAGTTGTTGACTAAAACAACTCGGTACAGTACATAGTGTTCGTCGGATTTTGTATCACCATATATCCATAACGTTATGGACAACAAGCTGACAGAAATGACTGTGTTTGTGGCCGCTAATTGAAATATGGCTGTATGTGTTGAGCATTAAGCAGCACTGCCGCCCCACTGACAGGTGCTCTGACAGGTAGGTCCTATACGTGTGCAGTTAGTCGAATATAATAATGATTTAAGTAGGTTTTCTATATCTGTTGAACACCATAAGCGAGGTCAGTGGAGGTCATGGAAGGTCAGGGAGGCGCGTTAGTGTAGGGTGAGCCTCCCTGGAGGCAGGCGTTGTTTCCATGGAGCGTGAGGATCACGGGGGAGACAACACGCCCTATAGAGCGTGTCAGCATCACAACACAGATGGTCAGAGACCCTTCAAGGTAGGGAAGATGCGTCGCTAACCGCGCACGCGCATTGACTGGCTGTAGTTATGATGATCATCATTAGCAATGACAGGCGTCGAGGTGTCATCTTATCCGCGTCGAAGTGTCTAACGTTAAAGTAGCTGGCTGGATCTTCCCGCGGGGTGGGACTGTCGATGGGCCAATCTCTACAATAGCTTAACATCGCAAAACGTCCCCTTTAATCTGCCATTAACATCGCAAAACGTCCCCTTTAATCGGCCATATTATAGAAAGGAAAACCTACAATTAACGTCGCTGTGTGCGCATGCGTTAGCTTCCTTGGTAGCTGGGCCTTGATTTGACTTCATTGGTGATTGGACGAGATAAAACTGGACCAGGTAATCGTGGACAGGTAAGGACGCGCTGCTAATTGGGGATTACTTCATGAACTCTCGTCTTTCGCACGGTTCTCACCGCCAGCGTCAAGTATAGAACCTCGTACTGCTGTCACTGGGCGAAACTCGTGCGCCTATCAGCGACGCGTAATAACGCGACATCAGAGACGCGATATACGTAGGTATACAGTAGCATTAACGCATTTGCTCCATTGCAACGCCTCCATACAATGCGCGTCAACTTCGATTGCATTTAGTTACCAATCGCTGGATGTTCATCCTATTAAGAGGATTGCACTTAGCTAGTGATCGGCTGCACTTGTAAGGCGTGCTCACGGCTATTGGTGTACTCGATCAGGTCGCATGATCATACAAGTATCACCATCACTCGTTTGCGCTCTAATGAGATTTTACTAATCGCCATCAGACTTAATTAAATACCCATATAACGAAACACTTTACCTCGCGACCAAGTCGCAGTAAAAGTGCCACATTAACGCTTAGCACTTGCGTGCAACAGATTTCTTTTGCAGAAAGGGGCGTCTCAAATAAGTAATTGATATCCATCTGTGCTTGCTTTTGACACGTCCCCGAGCATTCCCACCACCCCAGGGGTTGTCAGCTCGGCTAGTGTCTGTCCATTAGCACAGATATGAGAATTGACTTACCATATGCTTCAGATTCTATTCTCTGAACCCTAGTTTGTTTCTCGTTGTTTTAGTCATTAGCATGTTTGTGTCATCATGTGTAGCCCGAGGCTGGAGATGAAGTCACCGAGCTCGTGACACTCTCACATTGGCTTCTTTATTATAATTAAGTTGACACTGTCCACCAATCCTCCTAAATAGGTCATCCCTTCTGGGAATGATCGCAATTTTAATCTTGACAGCGTTGCCCATCGCCCTAACGATTGTCTCCAGCCAATCACAGGCTTGAAAATATCGCCCTTAGGGATACTGTGATCACGTGACGAGCGTCTCGGGGTAAAAAGGAAACGATCACCCACAAACCTTTAAAGTGAAACATTAGCCATTATTTTGAAAAGATCCATCGGCCCAAGGTGTTTTTTCTCTTTAGTAAACCTGTTCCCCTCTGGGCTATGTATTGGAATCGACCATCGAGATAGGGTAAGTACATACGTTAGCCACGTCGACACCAGGGGGCGGTGGTGGTATGGTAAGTCGGGCGCGGCAGCGGGTCTGGCGAGCTGGTGATAAGAACTCGTTCAGCAGGAGAATACTCTTTATTGCTCGCATTTACTTTAAGGGCTTCATTGACGCCAGTAAGATATTAGGGCTCGTTAGAGTAGCCATTACCACTAGTCTGGTCAGTCGGATGGTCAGAACTCGCTAGCCACTCACCCGTGGACAGCACATACAGCGTATCATCTTCGTGGAGAGCCGGCGAGAGAGCCAGTCTAGGTGACAAGAAGACCCCCGCATTCTCTCACACTCGTCTCCTACCATTAGGAGTTTGTCTCCGGGATGAAATAGCGCGTCTGACAGTTTTACACTTTATGAGAAATAACCATTTTCGCTAAGACGCATGGACAGTAAAAATAATTTGTGAAGCAGCAGAGATTCTAGTGAGATGGCGTAACCGAAGAGGGGGTCGTCATCTGGGAGAGGGGGTCGTCATCGGGGCTAACGAGCGAGGTGTTGTCAGAGGCTGTGGGCGATCTCCTGTCATCACACGCCGGACCTCATGTCTGCCTGTCAGTGTGCTTTCTCGTCTACTTTACAGAACAAAAGCACTCGGGCACCATTCTCTATGCGCTCTACCGCTCTCATCATCTGACGTAGACTCTCGTCTACCTGCCAGATCCGTTTCATCCTTATCCACACACCCTGCGGCCGACCCTTTATTCAGGTATGCCTTTAGCGAGCTTATCAAAACTTAGCTACCAATATTGAGCCGACCAAAACCTGCCGGTATTCTTTCATCTAGAGAAAGATGTTTTGAGAAGAAGCATTACCGGTTTTTTTTGTGTTCTTCACTGGGGGTACATAGTCGCGATGTTGACCGCCCAATAACAGCGCGAGCATTAGTGAGTACTGTACTTACCTGGTGATGTAGGTCAGGTAATGAGAGGGTCATATGATGTTGTTGTTTCACGTGAGTAGTTGATCTCGTCAGCCCACGTCAACATGATGACGGGATGACAAGGCAGGTCGCTTTGTCCAAGCCACTCAATAACCCACTTTATTGTTGAATACCCTCTCCAATGGCCAGTTGTTGTGATTTGTTCGCCGCTAGTTAGCCGCTGTGTTGTCATACTCAATTAAATAATCACACTAGGTCTTACCTGAAAGTGGCTTATGTTCTCAGGTAGATGGTTGTCATGGGTGACTGATGTATTGTATGAGATGCACGTGTGGTATACATACCTTCACCGATTGAACTCATCATTTGGATATCAAATACTGAGCAGGTGTGAACAGTGAGCTGGGGAAACACGGATCTCGTATAAATTGATGATGTTTACATCTGCATCTCCTATCATATGCGGTGTGTGTATTGTGATGATTGCTTTGTTTATTGGTGTGTGTCTGTTGCAGCAGCGTGAATGAGACGATCGATCGAGCAGTCTTTCTTTCTAAGGGGAATTCTCTCTGGCGTGCCGTACCTACACCACGTCAAGCGTACTCACGGTGTCTGCATCGCGCTCGAAAATCTGATATTTCCGACAGCATGGTGGCTGTGATTGCCTTGGTGACATTGACATTGACTTTTGGGAATCTTCCCGTGACCTTGACCTCGGCAGTGACCTATAGCATGCAGGAAGAGCTGCCAGAGAATACGCCCATAGGTAACGTGAAACAAGACGCACGGCTCGCCGATCATTACTCCTCCTCTGACCTTGCCCTTCTACGCTTCAGTATTGTTAACAGTACTCTTGGATCAGGTAGGGACGGCTCTTCCTATTTCGACATTCATTCAAGGTCAGGGAATTTGAAGGTCGCCAAGAGGATTGATCGGGACACATTGTGCTTCGATAAGCTACAGTGTAGCGTTGTGTTCGACGTAGCGGTGAAGCCAGTCGAGTTCTTTCAGGTCATAACGATTACTGTGAATATCCAGGATATTAACGACCACGCACCTGACTTCCCAGAATCCCTCATCCAACTCACCTTACCCGAGTCAACGCCTCTACAAACAGCCTTCACTCTACCGGCAGCTCGCGATCTCGACGGCTATGACCTTGGCATAGCAGCCTATGACCTTGATTCGACCTTCGGCATATTTGACGTAAGGGCCCGCCCTAATGCACGGGAAGCGATCAGTATTGAGTTGGTAGTTATCGGGCAGTTGGATCGCGAGAAGGTCGCCAATTACCTCTTTACAATCACTGCTTTAGACGGTGGCTCCCCCAGACGGACAGGTACTTTGCAGGTGAATGTGACGGTCACTGATGTGAATGACAACCACCCAGTATTCGAGCAGGCCGAGTACAGCCTACAGATCTCAGAGAGCAGTCGCGAAGATACGACCATACTACGTGTCTCCGCCGTCGATTTAGACGCAGGAATCAACGCACAGATTACGTACGGCTTTACTCAACGTACATACGCGGCACACGGACGAATCTTTGCCATCGACGAGTCATCGGGCGATATTTATTTGACCCACCCACTGGATAGAGAAGTCGAGGCAGTTCATCACCTCGTGGTTACCGCGTTGGACGCTGGTTCAAACAGTCGCCTGGCCACAGCTAAAGTCGTGGTAACGGTCACAGATGTCAATGACAACCCGCCCAGAATTGAAATCAACACACTGACAGCCGATGGTCAGGCACGCATCATGGAAAATGCTGACACCGGCACATTTGTGGCGCTCATGTCAGTTTCTGACCCTGATAACGCCCAGAACGGCAACGTGGTATGTGATGTGTCCAGCGCACAGTTCACCCTGCAACTCATCTCCGAAAATAAATACAAAATCGTCACTAAAGTTCCACTTGACCGCGAAAGTAGAGATCGTTATACGTTCATGATCGACTGCCATGACAACGGGGATCCCAGATTAACCAAGCAACAGCCTGTGGAAGTCGTGGTAGCTGATGAAAATGATAATTATCCTGTGTTTATCGCGGCGCCGTACGTGGTTGAGATGGAAGAGAATAACGCGGTGGGCTTGTCGCTTCTACAGGTGCGCGCCACTGACCTGGATACAGGTGAGAATGGACGCATCTCATTCTCCATCCTTAACGACTTCTCCGACCAGTTCCTCATCAACCCTCACTCCGGCGTCATTACGCTCAGGGCCAACTTGGATCACGAGTTCGCGTCCAGCATCGACCTACTCGTAGAAGCCCGAGATAACGGCGAGCCTGCCATGTCGAGCCGTACTACTCTCAGAGTCGACGTTCTCGACGTGAATGACGAGGTGCCTGTCTTCCTTCAGGAGGCGCCCATCATGCTCGTACCGGAGAACCAGCTTCCGGGTACAGTGATCGGCTCATTGGCTGCCGTCGACCGTGACTCGCCGCCATTTAACGTCATCACCTACTCCGTGGAGCCAGTGGACGAGGGTGACCTGGTGGTCGAGGTGAACCCGAGTACAGGCGAGCTCGTCACTATTCAGTCCCTCGACCGAGAACACACGGCTGTCTTCTACTTCAAGGCCACAGCCAGTAATGAAGGTTACGAGTCGATGCAGAGCTCAGTCACCGTATCACTTTACATCAGTGATGTTAATGACAACCCTCCAATCATCGACTTCCCCAGCCACCGTAACAACTCCATTCGCATCTCCAACCGACTATCACCCATGGATTTTGTGACCCAGCTCAGAGCACATGACCTGGACACAGATAACAATAGCCGTTTGACGTTTGCCTTGCTGAACAGAGAAAACCAGGCGTCGGATGTTTTTGGTATTGATCAGCATACGGGAGTTGTTTATTCCCTGCGAGATCTGTCCCGTCTGACCCCTGTCATGTACGGTCTCACCGTACGGGTGGCAGATAACGGACGCCCCAATCCCCTCTATACAACGGCCAGTTTGAATATCGTTGTTGATAGTACCCTGAGGCCCCCAGTTCAGCCTGGGGTCACCTCCAATGCTACCATCAACACTGATAAGAAAACTGGTGACCATGACGACGCTGATAACAAAAACAATCTCATCATCATCATCGCCGTGGTGGCCGGCTCGTCCGTCATCATCCTCATCCTTCTCGCTGCCATCGTCTTCGTCATTATGAACGGCAGGCGGTCGTCAGCCAGAGGCGATCACATCCCGTGCAACAAGGGTGACACTGTCAATGCTATAGACGAGTTCGACGAGTTTAAACATCGTCCTGGCGTTGACGACGACGACGACGATCTCCACAAGAAGGAGATCTTTATGGTGGAGTTGTCTCCTGTCGAACAAGAGGTAAGACTACACTTGACTTTTTTCGTCGTGACATTAATCTGCTATTGGAATCATACTACGTAATGGGTTTTCCGCGTATCCTGAAACACATCAGTTTAAGGGGGTTTTTTTTCATTTGCGTAACTCCACTGTGTTAACGTATTTCCCAGGCGCACTATTTGCTGATGATATCATGTGTATTTTAGGTTATTAGCTGGTTATCGTAGAGTTGAATAAGTGTGAACAAAGCCTTAGTTATGAAAAGAATAGAAAAAAGAAAATAATATTTTTTTGCACAGATAGCGCAGTATCCGTGTTTCTACTTCTACAATCTACCTGTACATCTCATTATCGATGCAGGTACAAGCTGCGCGGCTTCTCCTGCGTCATTTTATTTATCGGTTTAGCAAAAAAAAGGCGGATGCTACATTAGTGTAATTTACAGGTTAACCATCTATGCGACGCGTTCACCCATTACCCGTTAGACCACCCAGGTCAAAGGTCAAACGATGACCCCCCAAGCACTGGTGTAGGGTGTCAACTTAATAGATGAAAGACGTGTTGGCGGAAGTAGGAGGTTGTATACCTTGAATACCTGTAATTAAAGAAGGTAACCCTGGCTCTCGTCTTCATACCTGCAAGCGTTTTCATGCTGTTTGAATTATAGGTGTGCCCTGGGAGCTTCCAATACAGGTCTGGTCTAAAGGGGCGATCTGTTGTCAGGAATTGTAGTGATTAACTGGCGATCTTCTTGTAAGGTCATAAAAGGCTCAATACTCGCAGCACCAGGTGACAAATGCCCTGTGGTTATATGTATTAATCACATGCACTAATGAAAGAAATGCATTCATTTATGACTGTCAAAGATGGAGTGACAGAACACAACAGACGACCTATTCTATCACTAGCTAATTGTGAAAGATACAACTGAAGATAAAACGGATAAACGGCTCACAATTCATTGCAATGTTTCATGACAAAACCTTGTTAACTGTGCGCGATTAATACAATTGGGGTCATTAATCCGGCACAGGTGATGATTACAAGGTATCACACACCTGTGCAGGTGAGGTAACATGTGGGTTTGCTTTGATGGTGACGGCGGGTCACTTGAAGTATCTCTCGTGTGACCCTCCCTAACTGTCAACATCCTTTAACTCGCTTTACCTGATCCCTTTGATCTCTGGTGATAGAAAACTGTCAATGCATGTAAAAGCATCCAGCCTTCAATGACCTACTAATTAGTCGACAGCTTGGTTGCAGTGTGTCGCCACTGAGGTGCAAGTCAGTTGTGGAGTGAAGTGACAACTGCTTTGTTTCCCTTAGACAACAGTCTAGTGTGTGACCTGGTTCTGATCATTCTAATTAAATAACGCTTGCCGGCCCGGGTGGCCACGTGAATAACACATGGGGCTCTCGTCAACTGACGACGTGACAGGGATGCTGTGAAGGCTATTACTCTCAAGTCTGCGCTTGTCTTTCTAACGAAATGAAAAGAGACGTTGGTGTCAGATGTCTCGTCTAATACCGGGACAGCACTGGTCTCAAATTTACCCCCGAATCCTCTGGATCCAAGACAAACACATCCCTCATTCATATCACATGCACCCGGCAAACACATCCCTCATCATATCACATGCACCCGGCAAACACATCCCTCATCATATCACATGCACCCGGCAAACACATCCCTCATTCATATCACATGCACCCGAACACATCCCTCATTCATATCACATGCACCCGGCAAACACATCCCTCATCATATCACATGCACCCGGCAAACACATCCCTCATCATATCATATCACATGCACCCGGCAAACACATCCCTCATCATATCACATGCACATGCCCCGGCAAACACATCCCTCATTCATATCATAAACACATGCACCCGAAACACATCCCTCATTCATATCACATGCACCCGGCAAACACATCCCTCATCATATCACATGCACCCGGCAAACACATCCCTCATTCATATCACATGCACCCGGCAAACACATCCCTCATTCATATCACATGCACCCGGCAAACACATCCCTCATCATATCACATGCACCCGGCAAACACATCCCTCATTCATATCACATGCACCCGGCGAACACATCACTCATCATATCACATGCACCCGGCAAACACATCCCTCATTCATATCACATGCACCCGGCAAACACATCCCTCATCATATCACATGCACCTGGCAAACACATCCCTCATTCATATCACATGCATCCCGGCAAACACATCCCTCATCATATCACATGCACCCGGCAAACACATCCCTCATTCATATCACATGAACCCGGCAAACACAACACTCATTCATATCACATGCACCCGGCAAACACATCCCTCATTCATATCACATGCACCCGGCAAACACATCCCTCATCATATCACATGCACCCGGCAAACACATCCCTCATTCATATCACATGCACCCGGCAAACACATCCCTCATTCATATCATATGCACCCGGCAAACACATCCCTCATTCATATCACATGCACCCGGCAAACACATCCCTCATTCATATCACATGCACCCGGCAAACACATCCCTCATTCATATCACATGCACCCGGCAAACACATCCCTCATTCATATCACATGCACCCGGCAAACACATCCCTCATCATATCACATGAACCCGGCAAACACATCCCTCAGTTTCCGTTGTTGGATGTTGCCAAAAATTACATTTGCATATTTTATTTATGCCATACAAATCGAACATGGTCAGATTCCGAGACACAAGCTCTCTGTTCCCGGCGTCAGAGTTTCGAGTGCCGAGCGGCTTGATCAAATGTGCCTACAGATCAAACTTCTTGGTGCTCGGAAGCCAGACACCGGGGTGATCGCGCCTGGGTTTCGTATACATAACTAGCGAGAAAAACCGACTGAGAGACAATGCCAGATGACGAGGAGTTTAGTTGTCCGCGCGTTCATCAACATCACGTATCTCTTCTCATGGTAGTTCGTGTGTCTGTGTTCAGGCCTGCTGGTCGGACGGAGAGCCTGGTCACGTGATGCCTCCCCCGCCCTCTCCGGGCACCCTCCCCGACCCGGACCACCCCCACTATGTCCCCGATGTGGTCGCTCACAGTAGATCGTCTGCAGCTCCAGCGTCATCCAATAAGGTAATACCAGCAGCGTATTCATGGCTCGCATCAATGTTTGTTTGCTTCTTTTATTTTATGGCTGTTGAATGCATTATCGCTTGCAGCCCATGTTCCCAATAACCGTTTTTTTGTGTTTTACGTCACTGCCATGCAGTTGAAACACTGTTAGGCTTCGCTTGAGTTGGTTACGCCTACAGTTAGAGTTATGGGTCACATTCCTCCATCTTATTTCGGTCATTACACTGCAAAGGGGTCATTTAATTCTAAAATAACAAAGCAAATACCAGAGTATTTTTGAAATATCGTTATGACTGCATGAACATTATGATATTTCAAATCATTGCGGCTAGTAAACATTATCTTTGTTTACATTAGTTTAGCATTATGATCAATAAGTAGCGTTATGATTGCCGTGACAGGATGAGGATATGTCCGACGAAAGCTGCGGTGACTTGTCTAACGCGGATAGCGGGCGTGGCGGAAGTGAGGAGGGAGACACATCTCATGCAGGTGCCAATCAAAACCCCTTCCCAATGTATGCCAGTGACAATATAAGCTTAGATGCGCTTTATTAACACAAAATGGCTTTATTTGACTTCTCTGCTGTTTGTATGCATGAGGGTGCAGTATTCATTATTGATGTACATTATTCATGAGTGTATTTGTTGTGCTAGGATCACAGCGACCTCGCGCGGCACCGCGGAGTAACTCCCAGCCATATCCCACGCCACACTCGACCCATAACTACTCGGCTATGAGGGGGCCTGTTCCGACAACCTCCACCTTCCATCCCAACCAGCCTGCCCACACTACCCCACGTCGGCCACATCAATCCACTTCACTGCCAGCATCTTCGTCCTCCCGGACACTCACTCTGCCGCATCAGTGTCCTGCCCACAGCTCCCGCCCCATCCATCACACCCCGCTACCCCCATCGCCCACCCCAAGCGACACTCCCAGCGCCAGTATCCGCCCGTCTCTCCGCTCGTGTAAGTTACTCGACAAGTACGAGCGACAGCAAGTGGAGAATAGAGACGCCTACCGGGGAAGTTACTCATTACTGCATGATCATCTTCACAAAATGGACGACACTGATCGCTCACCTTCGCCTCACCCAAGGTCAAAGTTCAACAATCTCAACGCCAACAGTAACGGCAAGCTACCTACGAAAATGGACGTGGATAATTCATTTGTGTAAGTCTGGACCGATCAATGGGACAACTGTTTCTGCTGGATTATCCATTTTTATAATTGCTCCTTATCCATGTATATGTTGGTTTAACATGCGTGCTAAATGGGACGCGATGACGTCACTCGTGCTATAGATGTGCCTATGCAATATTGTGGTGCGGTACGGTCTGCTGAGTCTTGTTCAGAAGGACTATTTATTAACTTTTTTAATGACTAATAAATCAAGTGAATACAAAGCGATGTGTGCTTTTTTCCACCTCTCTGCATAGTACACTGCAACAGAGACGTCTCAGGGCGCTGATATTCATCCGCCTTCAAATGGAGACATTATTAGTAACTTTCATATTTCATAGCTATTGCTGCAATGATAATAGCGTCAACATTTTGTCAATCACACAGACACTTATGAGAAGAATCGTGGGGGTTTAAAGTCGCCCCAAGGCTACCCTACGAGACCAGCTCTAATTGGAGCACCATATACGCATAAATATGAGGCAGCATTTTAGCGAATTCCGACAAGATATATGGCACACGAAATCCAATGAATAATTTCACACAGCTATTGTCGTTTGAGAGTTGGAGGGAGAGCGTGAGATATGATGAATATAAATTATACACAGCGTATTACTTATTCTATACTGTATATTACGTCCCATTTGAGTCCCCTGGGATGCCCCATGGAATGTCAAACACTCAGAAAAGTACATATAAGATGAAGAGATAACTCTTACGACTTATGCAGCAAATAAAATGCTACCCATAACGTCTGGTGAATTCGGTTTCATATAGTTCATGATGTTGACCTATATAATGCGTCATTGTTGACCTATATAATTCGTCATTGTTGACCTATATAATTCGCCATTGCTGATTTATATAAATTATAATGCGTCATTGTTAACCTATATAATGCGTCATTGATGACCTATATAATTCGTCATTGTTGATTTATAAATTGCGTCATTGTTAACCTATAAAATGCGTCATTGTTGACCTATATAATGCGTCATTGTTGACTTATATAATGCGTCATTGTTGACCTATATAATGCGTCATTATTGACCTATATAAATAATGCGCCATCAAGACGTTAAGGTGATAAGCAAGGAACAGTATTGACAATTACAATCAAGCTTGTATGAGAGAGAAACACCGAGCGTGCGGCGCTTCTCTAGCAAGCGTAAGAAGGGGGGAATATGCGGTCATATTGTATTATCACTCAGCATGTAGAATTCGCGGAATCCGACGTATCTTCGAAAGCCTCACTAAGAGAAACAATAGTTACAGACAATTAAGAAAAGGTTCAAAGAAAAAATATCAACCTTGTTGCTGGTATGTTGAGTTAAGTTGCGAACTAAGGCAGCATGTGCAGGGTCGGTCCTCTTATACCACCACGGGTAATTCAACGACTAACACGACCTCATGGACGAGTGCTAGCAGCCACTCGTTGACTCAACGGAACTGGTCGCAAGGTTTTAAAGACATTATTTTTACTTGGTGTTTTTTCCTTTTTCTGGTCAATTGTCCGGTATGGATGAGAGAGTGTATTGGATTTATTGTAGGCGCTTTGGAAAGACCATCATGACCCTACCAACCAGCCCACGTGCAGGAGCAGATGCTTGATGGTGGGGTCATAATGGTCTAACTCAAGCGCCCTCGTACATTATCGTTATCTGATTACAGGTCGGCCATTGGTCTCCCGGCCCAGACCAACATCACTCAACTGCCGTGAGCGGACGTCTTTCTTATAACATATGCCGTCTACATATATTCGCAAAGAGATGATACGATAGTTGGTAGCATGCATATATTTGTAAGTATTTACGTTAATGATAAAACGTATAACACAATAAAAACATCAACAAACTGTAGAAGTCTCCGTTCATCCCGTCCACACAAACCAACAGGACTTGTACCCATTATTGACACTCCCCGATTGCTTTCAGTTATTATTGCTTTGTGATTGATGAAAACACGACGACCACATTAGTCTAGCACTATAAGCTGCCTTTCTCTTGCAATTCATCCTTCATTGGCAAGATGGCAGCTAGAAGTCAGCCGTGCTGTCACACATTGACATCTTTATGCGCGCACACTACTGTGACGTCAGAGTCTTCGCCTTCCGTGTCTATGGCGTAACTGCCAGAAGTGGTCGACGTGGCGTCCGTCATTTCACTCCCGGTTTCCGAGAGCCTAGAATTGGCTTTGTATTTGAGAAGCGAGTTAGCGTCGCTGAAGCTATAACCGGCGGGAGCACGACGATTGTCTTCCAAATTCGTCAGCATATTATTCAAGAGACTGTAACTACCTTCATGGCAATTGGAAGCGTCATCAGTCAGTTTCCGAGATTTGTTTTTAGCCTTAAGATTGCGAACTGTTAATCTTGGAAGCGATGATACCGTCGAGACGTTGTCAGAACAGGACGACGCGTCGGAAGCCACCGACAGGACAGGCGACGGGGAATCCCGCGCCACGTGCGTGGCCGTGCAAGTGGCGCCACACGGCGGACCATACGAGGGCGTGGACGTTATGACGGGTGGTGACGGGGAGGAAGGTGATTTGACCTTGGATGTCGACCGCGGGTAGGGTTGTGGTGGTGACTTGAAGGTGGTGAAGACGCGGGTAAGTATTCCCAGCATGCGAATTTATATTGTTACCAGCTGCAAACAAACAAACAACATCTTCACTAGCTAATTAAATCAACCATCACGAAACCAAATAACCTTAGTGGACGCACAAAAATCATGATCGGATGGAATCATAACGCATATAAGATATCAACGATAACATTAATATTTCCCTTAAGAAACAGTCTATTTTACCTCGCGGTACGTAGAAGCACTGGGTGACCCGCTCGCCCTCTTCGCTGGCTCCCCGTCCACTGTCGGCTGTGGACATCTCCCCAGACGAGGCGCTTGATGCGTCCAGGTCATTGGTCAGATCATTAGGGCGAACTGGCTCCTGAAAACATGACGTCATAGTAGAGAGACGCGGGGATACTTAAGTCTATCGCTATAGCCCCGGCGTCCCGCCTGGTATCAGACAACTCAAAGGCAATTGATCTCGAAAACATTATGATAATGTTACACTATGCACATCTTGGGCTATCATAACGAATCCTCGGGCTATCATAACGTATACCCGCAATCCCCCTCCACACCACAATCATACTATATAGGTGCAGCTGTTAATGATTACCTGTAGTTTAGTGTGGGGAGGCAGTGTTCTGTTGTGCCCCCGCTTCCTCTTGTTCGAGCTGGATGTTTGTGGTACGTAACTGATGCCCATCTCGTGACAGACAGTGTGAGGTACGCGAGGGGAGAGATCCCTCGTTCCTCCTCTACCACCAGTATTGTTCTGAACAACGTTCATCGAGTTATCCATCTGTAATGTGAGGTAATACCACCATTATAATCACCAGAGAAGCTAGAACCTTCCGAACCTCATGTTATCTTAACAGGCTCCAACACGAAACCAGCCGAGAGTACTTAACAAAGGGTTATTCATTACACTGATACAGACAAAGTTAATCAAGCAACTTGACACCTGTCGCACCTGCTCATTAGAACCTACCTCAATATGACACGGTCTGTCCAGCTTTGTGTGCTTGACAGCATGCTTGTATAGGTCTGTATCTCTACCATGTCCTCCTGTCTCCCATTCGATTTCTGCCGGTACTGAGCCATCTCCGAGACTCACTTTGCCAGGTGGCCTTGATGAGTTGGATCTGGAGGTACAGCAGGGGCCTCTTCTGGACCTCAACAGCACGAACACAATGGCGACGAGGAGGAGACAGATGAGGACACCAGACACGCCGACCACACAGATGACGGCCAGCATGGTGCGGTCAGACTCCTCCTGGCTGCCACGCCCGCCCTCATTCTCCCCGCCAATCGGCTCAGCTAGATTGATGGTCTGGTCGACTATTATCGTTAAATCTCGCTCCGTAATGAGAACAGGGTCGCCTTTGTCGGAAACACGGACGCGTGTCTCTATCTTCTTGTAGCGAATGCGAGACAGATCCTGGTTAACATATACTAAACCGGAAGCTGAATCGATCATTATGAGACCCTCGTCCTCGAGGTTGATATTAATGAGGTCAAAGGTCATTTCACCATTCAGTCCAGTGTCAAGGTCATGGGCTCTGACTTGGGTCACGATGTCCCCCATCGGTACCAAGCTTGACATGAAGACGGTTCTGTTGGCCGAGTTGGGGAAGTCAATACTTGGAGCGTTGTCGTTTTTATCGTCAACAAAGACAGTTAGACTTAACGTGGAAGACATGCCAGGGTAGCCCTGGTTAGCGGCCACGACCTCGAGGTAGTACACGGGCCTCTCTTCCCTGTCCAGTTCAACTAACGTGGATATCATACTGGTCGAGCTGTCTATAGTAAACACACCTCGAGGATCAGTCTCGTACCAGCTCTCGTTCACGTTCGCCATTTTCTGTAGAGAGTAGGAAATGACGTCGAATGGCGGGGAATCCTTGTCATTCGCTTCGAGAGTACCTATCTCCATTGGGGGCGCATTTTCCACTACAACGAATGTGTCGAGGTCTTTTTTGAACTGGGGCACCTCGTCGTTGATGTCATTGACACGAACGGTAACGATAGCCGTCGAAGAGAGCGGAGGATCTCCTGCGTCGGATGCTGTCACAGTCAAATCCATCACCTTGTGCGTCTCATGATCCAACGACCGTTGGAGCGTTATGATGCCATCCCGAGGACCTATCTTGAAAAAGCGAGCATAACGTCCCCAAAGTGAGTAAGACACATTGCCGTTCGGACCTATATCTCGGTCCGTGGCGTTGACGACGGCAATGACCTCCCCTAGCGGCGCGTCTTCCTCCGCGTCCGTGGAATACTGCTCTTGTGAGAAGTAGGGCGTGAAGTCGTTAGCGTCTACTACTTTAATGGAGAACGAGGCTCGTGACGTCATAGCAGGAGTCCCGCTATCGCTACACCGTACCGTGACGTTGTACGAGTTGGCAGACTCGCGGTCTACCATGGCTTTGTTTTTCACGACGAATTTATTGGCGGAGAGTGAGTCAATATGAAAGACGGCATGGTTGACTTGGCACGTGACTAGACCATTATCTCCCTCGTCAGGATCTGTTACACTGAGCAACACAACAAACGTGCCCACTCCAGCAGTTTCCGAGATGACCGGCTGACCATCCTGTGTGAGAGTATTCACGTGAATAACCGGCTCGTTATCATTGACGTCCATAACAAGCACTTCCACTGTTGTAGTCGTGATGCGACTATTGGCACCGCTGTCTCGAGCAGTGATCGTCAAACTGTACGTTGACGTCACCTCACGGTCCACTCCCTGCGTTAAAACCACAGCCCCGCTCGAACTGTCCACGGTAAACAAGTTACCATATTTATTACGTGTTGATGAAGCAAGTCCATAAATAATCCTGGCATTGAGGCCCACGTCTGCATCACTAGCATGTACTCTGACGACAGGCTGACTCCCATCCACATTCTCAACGACAGTAGCCGAATAATCAGTGACATCAAACACCGGGTGATTGTCGTTAGCGTCAGTGATTGTGACGTTAACAAGTAGACTGGAAGTGTGTCTTACGCCGCCCCCATTATCGCCGTCTGTTGCTAGTACCGTCAGGAGGTAGCCCGGTGTTCTCTCGCGGTCCAGAGGTCCCGTCACAACCAATCCCAAAGTGAGGTCATCTGGTCCGGCAATTACCTCAAATGGAACACGGCTCTCCTGGAGGACGTAGCTGCTGATGCCGTTTCTGGGACTGTCGATATCTTGGGCCAGTGGTAGATTGAATGTACTCTCGAGCGACGATGATTCCGGCATCTCCACATTGGTTCGTCCCTGGGGGAAGACGGGAGCGTTGTCATTAATGTCGAGGATCTTAACACGGACATTGATAACACGAAAGAACTGGGCAGGACTGACGGCCACTTCCACGTCCAGATGACATTCCTCCTCGCTGGGGCAGATTGTATCGCGGTCGAAACGCACATTGGAGGTGAGAATGCCCGTCGTAGGGTGGATCGCTAGATAGGGGTGCTGTGACGTGACTGCCCCGTTTGTGCCCAGGAGATTGAACCTCAAAGATGAAATGACATCCGGGGGTAGTTCCGAGAAGAGGCCCGCGTCATTGAGGATGTTGCCTATGAGGATACCAGCCTCATGCTCCTCCTGCACCAGGTACTGGAGACTCTCAATGCTAGCTTTACCTGCACTGATTACTGCTAGCAGACAGGTGAGGCAGATCCACGCACGCGCAGCGCTACAGGTGAGCGGAGCTTTGATCTGGACCATGACGGCGGTGACCGCGTGCAGAATGCCTCTCACGCTCGATGCTGAGTGAGCTTGTCAGTTGTCGATCATCCTCTAACACCACTACCTCCTTACCTTCCACTTCTCCCAGCCTCTACCTCACCTACAGCACTAGCGCGAGTTGGTCCTCCCAGCCTCTACCTCACCTACAACACTAGCGCGAGTTGGTCCTCCAAGCCTCCTCCTCGCTAACAACACGACCGCGAGTTGGTGCCAATTCCCTGCAAACACACGCACACAAAATACCGCGAATCAGTAAATATGATAAACGACTCGGCCGACCATAAGGTCAGAACGAAAAAGTCATTAAGCCGGGGTAATTCTATAAGGCTGTGTCAGTTAAGTGGGGGTTGGGGCGTGCTTTAGGGTATGGAGGTAGAAGTAGTCCAGTGCATATGTGTCCAATAACGTAAGTTATGCGCTGGGGAGTCGGGTGAACACCAACACGTGGTTGGTCTACCCAGTCCGCCCCCCTCCCCACCCCTATCAGCCCTCCCCCCCCCCCCCCTGCCCATCTCTCCTATACAAAAACCCCTCTCCCATGATGGACTGTTGGGTCGATCGTCTGGGCGACTGGTTTTTATTGACCACCAAAAACAGCCATGTGAAGTCTCGATTAATGAATTGCTTCCACGCATGTTCCGCTATGCTTGTAATATAACCCGTGATAACATTACAGTAGATTAGGGTGTTTTTAACAAGCTGGTTCAATTTCATTGAGAGAGAGCCGGGTCAGCTGTGCAAGTCGGAGTCTAGTAATTCTGGCGTCTTGCGCGCTGTAGGGCTATAGGTATATACTACTGTAGGGCTATATGTATATACAGGAAGTCGCTCGTATAGCTGTCGCTGCTTTCCACGAGCTGGGCCATTGTTGCTATTTCCGACCCGCCTCAATTAAGCCACTGTCTGACCACTGCTGTACCAACATGATTTTGTTTACATACACCCTACACCACCGACGCCTTCTTCCATCCCAGTGGCAGGTAGAGGGGCTGATTAGTTTAGCACACCTGAGCAGGTAGGTTAAGCTTTGCTTACATTGATCATCTACTTACACCCACTGACAGGTGCGCACAGAACAATATACTGATGGCCCGGATACATATAAATCCCACCTCAACGCTCTCATTATCAAGGTATCAACAACCAGTTAATGGTGATGAGAGGTCTCCCCATCCTAGCCAGGTTAATGGTGATGAGAGGTCTCCCCATCCTAGCCAGGTTAATGGTGATGAGAGGTCTCCCCGTCTTAGCCAGGTTAATGGTGATGAGAGGTCTCCCCATCCTAGCCAGGTTAATGGTGTTGAGAGGTCTCCCCATCCTAGCCAGGTTAATGGTGATGAGAGGTCTCCCCGTCTTAGCCTGGTTAATGGTGATGAGAGGTCTCCCCGTCTTAGCCAGGTTAATGGTGATGAGAGGTCTCCCCGTCTTAGCCAGGTTAATGGTGATGAGAGGTCTCCCCATCCTAGCCAGGTTAATGGTGATGAGAGGTCTCCCCGTCTTAGCCAGGTTAATGGTGATGAGAGGTCTCCCCGTCTTAGCCAGGTTAATGGTGATGAGAGGTCTCCCCATCTTAGCCAGGTTAATGGTGATGAGGTCTCCCCGTCTTAGCCAGGTTAATGGTGATGAGAGGTCTCCCCGTCTTAACCAGGTTAATGGTGATGAGAGGTCTCCTCGTCTTAGCCAGGTTAATGGTGATGAGAGGTCTCCCCGTCTTAGCCAGGTTAAACGCCACTTACAAACATACTTATCAGAGTCGATGAACGACAATTGTCAATTAGTATTCGCTGTGCTAAAAAGGATGCTAAACTCAAATTAAGGGTTTTAATTTAAAAAACAGCACGAATGCTTTGAAAGATGAAAGACAGCTGTACAAAATAATCAATTGTATATATTTTTTCCACTCTGCCAACCAGCAACTTCGTCCTGAAGCCTGCACATCACTGGTATTGAGCTGTTTATTGAATTAGTGATTCTGTAAAGGAAATCCCGTTTGAGGCTAGGCTTTGTCGTTGATGGCTACCTCTTCCTATCCCTACAAGGAAGTCCCCTTTTAAAAAGTGGCAGCTGGCATCGTTTGCACTGCGTTATCATTCTTGAGCATGCTGAACGCTTTCCCCAGTTCAATAGAAATATTCCCCCTGAATGGGTCGGCTATGGAACCCTCATTGATCGTGCAGGACTCTCCCACGATAGCTTTTGCCCAGAGGGATCAGGACGAGCCTCTCCATCTTTCCCAGGATGCAACTTCAGCAGCCGCAACGAGAATAATGATTTCTCTTGAGAAAGCAGACGACATTTTCTTGGGTGCCCCGAATGGCGCGCGTCGCAGGTGGCCGCGACGGACGGCTGTATTCACATAGATGCCAGCTTAACAAATAAACCTGTCCCTTTTCCCTCCAAACGTGAATAGTCACCAGGTCGATTTGTGTTCAGCTATAGGGAGGCATCAGTCCGAATTCTTCCGATCAATAATCACCCAAACGCTTTGAATTTTGAATCCACCGCTACAAAACTATTTACCCAGAAGCTGAGTCAATATTAGCCTCTGTACACCGATGCTCAATGGCGCAAAAACCTTAAAGAAAAACAGCCAATGTTGAGGGCAATTAATTTCGCACTCACCTGGACACAGCTTGATGGTCGAACCTGCCTCTGATTAGTGTTCAGGTGAGCAACGTTTCCCTGATATCGAAAACCCCAGCAACCTCGATGAGCAATCGACGAAAGTGTGCCGAGATGTGTGAGTGATACCTCCACAAGGACAATTAATCAGCGATACTGGCTCCTCACGCAACACCCTAGCCTCTAAATCAAAGCATACCGGGACACCCGCGGTGCCTTTATTCACGAATAATGTCCTCATTAGGTTCCTTCAGAGTTAAACCACCAATCGCGGCTGCTATGTCCCCCACATGCAGTAAACCCCAAATCGGTTTGATCCTTTGTGCCGAATATCCGCATGGAACACCTCCATGAACAAATGTTGGGCTCAGGGACAGGTATACTTCAATCAGCGCGGTCCCGCTACGAGCAATCCATGGGGACCTCAAACTAGCCGCCAACCTCAATGCCGTCATTACGGGTAAATCTCTTATTGTGTTTCCATACACCTGAGCTACAAGCATCCCTTAAGACAAAGACATGTTAAAACGACTAAAGACAGGGTTATCAACGCGCGTACACGCCTTCTCCTATTATCTGACCTCTGGTAAAGCGTCGTCAGTCTGGCATGCTCTGGCTTGACCAGCGCATTCACAGCAGCGTGTTCAACGATACCTGACATATGAGCGTTTCCAACCCTTGTACACAGACGTTAGTGCTGATTAAAGGTGGTCCTAATGAGCGAAATTGAATCATCTGACGTCACCGACAAGTGTAATGACACGTTAATGAAACACTTCCTCACTAGTAAGCATTATTTCCTCAAATGTCCACAGTACATCCCGACAAGTCTGCCTCACACCCTCAATGGTCTGTTTACCTCCTCACTCGACCGAATTATTTCCTTTACAGTCCAAATTATTTTCTTTAGTCCACATTATTTTCTTTACAGTCCACATTATGTCCTTTACAGTCCCCATTATTTCCTTTACAGTCCAAATGCTTCACTTTACAGTCCCCATTATTTGCTTTTCTGTCCACGTTATTTCCTTTACAGTCCAAATTATTTTCTTTAGTCCACATTATTTCCTTTACAGTCCACATTATTTCCTTTACAGTCCACATAGTCCTTTACAGTCCAAATTATTTCCTTTACAGATCGCAATATTTCCTTTACAGTCCAAATTATTTCTAATCTGGTCACCATGTTTTTCTCACTGATTTACGTCACTTTCGCCCGTAGTCTGTATATTTCCTCACTTGTAACCATCTATTTCCTCACTAACCAATATGTTCTCTCATCAGCCTGGATTATTCCCTCACTTGTCAGCATTATGTCACATTTAATTTCTCACATTATTTCTGCAATGAACTTAATCTTCTTAACTAGTCGACATAATTTCCTGACTGATTCACCTGATTTCCCCACTGGTCGACATGATTTCCTCAACAACGTGCCCTAACTTATCACCAAGCCGCATCACTCACTAGTCGCTTACATTGCCTCACTCATATAGTCGGAATTACTCTAATCCATAGTTTGCCCGTTAATGGCTTCTCGTTGCCATTCTCGCCCGCGAGATCGTATACCGTTTACACACGCGATACATAGCTTACGAGCCACACTACCTACTACCGCGCTCCCTAAACATATCAAGTCACTACGCCAGTATGAGTGCTATGTAAGCGGTTGACAAACGACCCAATCTCTTCCCACCCGACTCCATGTCTGTGATCCAGTGGCGGTAATGAGACGCGCTAAAAACCGCTAAGTATAGCGTAAGTCGTCGTTATCAAGTCTTTAAAGGCTCGCGATGCCGGCCATCGACGAGTCTGTGGATACATAGATAATGCATATAGTATGATGTCACACGGACACGCTTCTTCATGGTAGCCCGTAATTATAACTGTTCCCGAGTTCCCGTCGATTTTAACAAAGTCTTGCTGGCCACAGGCACCCGAGTCTTGAAAGGTCCCGAGCAGTAACTTAACAAGTTAATAATTTGTGGTTACGGACGAGAAGCGGTTCCTTTTCGACTGATAAAGACCGTCCCCTGGGTCCGTGACATGTCGCCGACGTGCGAGACATCAGCTGCACTAGGCGGAGGGTAGCTAGGGGTGTCTCCGGGCAGTAACGCACGCGATCGGCGCGTCACAACGCCCCGCATTACAAACCCTGTCATGGCCGACACACCCATCTAAACCCGCCCCGTTTCAAAGGAGATTCGAAACCAACCTCTTTTCACACTTCAATTAACACCAAATGCAAAAAGGCCATTTAGAAATTTTTTTTACAAAAAATCACCGAAGTATAACTATATTTACGGCGAGGAAACATGAATAATACATGAGCAGACTGGCCAAGATTCGTAATGGTGACAACACGCGTTTTTATTTGGCAAAAATAGCTTCGACAAAGAAGACCAAGTAATTCATCTCGACTTTGTAAGTTACAAAGCCTCTGCTCGATTTGAAAAGTCAGACAGCAGTGACAGGCCAGGATGCGCAACCGACGCCTAGTTTTATATTTTATTGTCACCCACAGCTTTTGTGGCTGAGGCGCATGAAAACGCACACATCCGTCCCGATATACCACGCAGTAACGACGCAGTAACTACTCTATAATGTGCTACGACTTGATTTTCACCTCACGGGAAGTAAACACTCACCTTATTGTCAAAGTTAGCTCGATATTGTCAGTCGGCGTTATTCAGCTAGTGTCTTAATTCCTCTGCCTCGCGAAATGAATAAATGTCCAGAAATGCGCGGCTCCTAGAAAACGCGAGCACGCATGGTTAGGTCTGCTATGAGGAGCGGCTCTGGTGGCCAGAGGAGAAGGACTTTGAGGAGCGGTGCGCGTGTCGTTCTGCGCACGGAGACTGGCCGCGATGCCAAGACACATCACCGGGATCAAGCTGGCTACACCACCCCCCGCAGAGCCAGCCAGCCAGAAACATCGTTATTAGCAGAACACTCATTCACAGTATCGGTAAAATGGGTTTGATTATGTCGCGTTAAGACGCGGACAACTGCCATAATCATTAAGAATAATAGGGTCTCACCTGTCACACGCTGGCCGCTACGACACCCGCCGTGTATGGGCCCCGATGGACACTCAGACTTGTGGTCATTTCCAGTTACTTTGACCTACAGGGGAGCTTCAAAGCTCAAGATTAGCCGCGCCGTCAAACTATATACATGTCGGCTTATTAAGTCAGAAAACACTTTTCATGGATAAAGTAGTTTTATTGCTCGGCCCCCGATAATCTCCGGCATAAGCACGTGGGAATCGGGTGAAGGAACGATGAATAAGATTAATATTATACTAGAGGCTCAGCGGGAGACAGATGGGAGTTTGAATTAACCCCGCCAATTTGCTAGATGGATTCGGGGAGAAGCGCGGCTTTCGATGGCTTTCGCTTAATCACAGCGCTAAGCAGAGTAGCGCTAAATATTGTGGTTTGTCCCACAACACATTGCAAGGCGATGAAGTGGTTTGGCTAGCACCCGGTGAAAAGGCTCCTTTCTTATCCCTTTACACCCCACAAAGAGGCTCTCGCACGCGCATGCGCAGCGAGACCAGCTAGCAAGCATTGGGAAGTCCACGAACACTTAGATTGCGGGTAAACGGAAGCGGAATATTCGCTTACAGGAGGAGAAATGTAGCGTGAGGGATTACATTAAAGATGTGATTGCAATCAAGCAGATTCGATTTTCGTTGCGTCGGATTGGATTGTCGTCATTTCAGGGCGAAGGAATCGATCTGGGAGCCCCTTGATTGGCTGCCAGTGTCTGTTGGTGTATACAGCAGATCAGGTTATAGATTGGTATATATGCGCTTACTCATACATTGATTTGATCATATATGATGAAATATTACAGGGGAGGGTAGACAGGGAAAGGGCAGGATGCGATTAGCTCGTGTATTGAGTGCTACAAGATTAGCGGACCGCCTCTAGTTGATTGTGTATATATATGTAACAGCTGGAAACAGGAAATGGCTGCTGCGCACGCGACACTTAACACGCACGTGACACCGGTACGCATCTACCACACTAAGCGATCACGCATCGCCTTCAGCAATTATCAACTAGCATAGAAAAAAAAACTAAACGCATACATTCGCGAGGAAATGATGGAAAAATGAAATAGACCTCTATCTGGAAGTTGCATAAAACAGAGAGAATCGATGATGGCGACTAACCTCACTGACACAGACAAAACCACACCATCCTCTTCCTCTCCAAAAACCCGTTAACGTAAATATCCTGCCAGAAATGCGGAGGCAAATCGCGGCAGAGGCTGGCGTCAGGGGGCCTCTATCGCTCTGTCACGAGGGAGTTTTTGCGTTGTTGTGGCTCACCTCTAGAAGGAGGCCCGATAAGTTACCTCCCTGCTGCAGCAGCAGCTGTCTTGTCCATGTCAGCTGCAAAGAGGGCATCGCAAGGCATGCTCACTCTCTGTCTTTGTCCTTGAATAGTAATACGAATGGTGACCGCCAATTCACGGCCGTTATTCATCAGATGAGACAAAAACTGGAATATGGCGACGGCCAGTGAGGCGCCTTGTGTAACATCTGTAAAGAGTGGAGTCATTTATATGCTTAAGGCAATCTATGTCACATGGAGGAGGATCGACGCGCCACGGGGACAACATAAGGGCTGAAAACTGGCAGCTACAGCGATAAGCAGAGAATGCAGTCAGCAGATTACTGCTGGACGTAAAGAGCCTTAACACAATGAGATGAAGGCATTCTGCTTATTGTAAGATGTAGATCTGAATACATAAAGTCGATGGATTTATTCAGGGAGTATGTTAAATTAAGAAGTACGTTTAATCAGGGAGTGAGTTAAATCAGGGAGTATGTTAATTCAGGGAATACGTTAATTCAGGGAGTACGTTAAATCAGGGAGTACGTTAATTCAGGGAGTACGTTAATTCAGGGAGAAAGTTAATTGAGGGAGTACGTTAATCCAGGGAGTACGTTAATTCAGGGAGTATGTTAATTCAGGGAGTACGTTAATCCAGGGAGTATGTTAATTCAGGGAGTACGTTAATTCAGGGAGTACGTTAACTCATGGAGTACGTTAAATCAAGGAGAATGTTAAATCAGGGAGCACGTTAAATCAGGGAGTGCGTTAAATCAGGGAGTACGTTAAATCAGGGAGTTCGTTAAATCAGGGAGTATGTTAATTCAGGGAGTACGTTAATTCAGGGAGTACGTTAATTCAGGGAGTATGTTAATTCAGGGAGTACGTTAAGTCAAGGAGAATGTTAAATCAGGAAGTACGTCAAATGAGGGAGTACGTTAATTCAGGGAGTACGTTAAATATAGGAGTGCATTAAATCAAGGAGTGCGTTAAATCAGGGAGTACGTTAAATCAGGGAGTACGTTAATTCAGGGAGTACGTTAATTCAGGGAGTACGTTAAATCAGGGAGTACGTTAAATCAGGGACTACTTTAAATATGGGAGTGCATTAAATCAAGGAGTGCGTTAAATCAGAGAGTACGTTAAATCAAGGAGTATGTTAAATCAAGGAGTACGTTTATTCAGGGAGTTCGTTAAATCAGGGAGTACGTTAAATCAGGGAGTACGTTAAATCAGGGAATACGTTAAATCAGGGAGTACTTTAAATATGGGAGTGCATTAAATCAGGGAGTACGTTAAATCAAGGAGTATGTTTATTCAGGGAGTACGTAAATTCAGGGAGTACGTTAAATCAGGGAGTATGTTAAATCAAGGAGTATGTTTATTCAGGGAGTACGTAAATTCAGGGAGTACGTTAAATCAGGGAGTACGTTAAATCGGGGAGTTCGTTAAATCATGGAGTATGTTAAATATTGGAGTGCGTTAAATCGATGAGCTTACAATATGTGGGATGAACTGGCGTCATTTGGTCTTAGTTTAAGTCATTGTAATTGTCGGAAGTTTTCGCTGGGCTAGAGTATTTTTGAGGTGTGAAAGCCGTTGCGTGAATTTCAGTGAATCTAGTTTGCGTGAATTAGGCGGTTGTGGGAGTTTGTGTGAATAAGACAGAACCTAATAAGCTGGTTCCATGCTGTAAGAGTTCGTGTAAATAAGACAGAACTGTGTTAGTTTGGTCCTCGATATGTGAAGTCGTGTGAATTAGACAGAGATGTTTTAGTTTGCTCCTCGCTATGTTAGGTCATGTGAATTAGACAGAGCTGTGTTAGTTTGTTCCTCGCCATGTGAAGTCGTGTGAATTTGACAGAGCTGTTTTAGTTTGCTCCTCGCTATGTTAAGTCGTGTGAATTAGACAGAGCTGTGTTAGTTTGCTCATCGCTATGTGAAGTCGTGTGAATTAGACAGAGATGTGTTAGTTTGGTCCTACCTATGTGAAGTCGTGTGAATTAGACAGAGCTGTGTTAGTTTGTTCCTCGCTATGTGAAGTCGTGTGAATTAGACAGAGCTGTGTTAGTTTGGTCCTCGCTATGTGAGGTCGTGTGAATTAGACCGAGCTGTGTTAGTTTGTTCCTCGCCATGTGAAGTCGTGTGAATTAGACAGAGCTGTGTTAGTTTGGTCCTCGCTATGTGAAGTCGTGTGAATTAGACAGAGCTGTGTTAGTTTGGTCCTCGCTATGTGAGGTCGTGTGAATTAGACAGAGCTGTATTAGTTTGTTCCTCGCTATGTGTGAAGTTAGACAGAGCTGTGTTAGTTTGGTCCTCGCTATGTGAAGGTCGTGTGAATTAGACAGAGCTGTGTTAGTTTGTTCCTCGCTATGTGAAGTCGTGTGAATTAGACAGAGCTGTGTTAGTTTGTTTTGGTCCTCGCTATGTGAAGTCGTGTGAATTAGACAGAGCTGTGTTAGTTTGTTCCTCGCTATGTGAATTAGTCGTGTGAATTGTGAATTAGACAGAGCTGTGTGTTAGTTTGTTCCTCGCTATGTGAAGTCGTGTGAATTAGACAGAGCTGTTTTTTGCTCCTCGCTATGTTAAGTCATGTGAATTAGACAGAGCTGTGTTAGTTTGTTCCTCGCTATGTGAAGTCGTGTGAATTGGACAGACCTGTGTTAGTTTGTTCCTAGCTATGTGAAGTCGTGTGAATTAGACAGAGCTATGTTAGTTTGTTCCTAGCTATGTGAAATCGTGTGAATTAGACAGAGCTGTGTTAGTTTGTTCCTAGCTATGTGAGGTCGTGTGAATTAGACAGAGCTGTGTTAGTTTGTTCCTCGCTATGTGAAGTCGTGTGAATTAGACAGAGCTGTGTTAGTTTGTTCCTCGCTATGTGAAGTCGTGTGAATTAGACAGAGCTATGTTAGTTTGTTCCTAGCTATGTGAAATCGTGTGAATTAGACAGACCTGTGTTAGTTTGTTCCTAGCTATGTGAGGTCGTGTGAATTAGACAGAGCTGTGTTAGTTTGGTCCTCGCCATGTGAAGTCGTGTGAATTAGACAGAGCTGTGTTACTTTGGTCCTCGCTATGTGAGGTCGTGTGAATTAGACAGAGCTGTATTAGTTTGTTCCTCGCTATGTGAAGTCGTGTGAATTTGACCGAGATGTTTTAGTTTGCTCCTCGCTATGTTAAGTCATGTGAATTAGACAGAGCTGTGTTAGTTTGTTCCTCGCTATGTGAAGTCGTGTGAATTTGACAGAGATGTTTTAGTTTGCTCCTCTCTATGTTAAGTCATGTGAATTAGACAGAGCTGTGTTAGTTTGTTCCTCGCTATGTGAAGTCGTGTGAATTTGACCGAGATGTTTTAGTTTGCTCCTCGCTATGTTAAGTCGTGTGAATTAGACAGAGCTGTGTTAGTTTGTTCCTCGCTATGTGAAGTCGTGTGAATTGGACAGACCTGTGTTAGTTTGTTCCTAGCTATGTGAAGTCGTGTGAATTAGACAGAGCTATGTTAGTTTGTTCCTAGCTATGTGAGCGTGTGAAGTTTGTTCCTAGCTATGTGAAATCGTGTGAATTAGACAGAGCTGTGTTAGTTTGTTCCTAGCTATGTGAGGTCGTGTGAATTAGACAGAGCTGTGTTAGTTTGCTCCTCGCCATGTGAGGTCGTGTGAATTACACAGAGCTGTGTTAGTTTGGTCCTCGCCATGTGAAGTCGTGTGAATTAGACAGAGCTGTATTAGTTTGCTCCTCGCTATGTGAAGTCGTGCGAATTAGACAGAGCTGTGTTAGTTTGTTCCTCGCTGTGTGTGTTGTGTGAATTGGACAGAGCTTCGTTCGTTTGTACACTGGCCTGCTAACCTTTTCCGCGTTGTTGTGTTATTCGAGGCACGAGTCGTGTGACATGTAGTGACATGTAGTGACATGTAGCGACATTGGTGACATTTGGTGATGTGTGGTGACGTGAAAGTTGTTCATCTGTGGTGACGTGTGGTGACGTGTGGTGACGTTTGGTGACGTGTGATGATGTGTGAGAGCTCGTGACAAATGTGCAAAGCTTTTAATACGAAACTTCACGCTAGGCATCTTGGTTGAATAAGTTTTGTAAATCGTATTAGAACTGGATACTCATCGTCATGGAAGTCTATATTGTGGTTAAGTAAGTAATGTGATTGTCAGGTTACAAGCGCTTCAATCATCGCTATCGCTCTATATACTCTCTGCTCGTATAGCTCATAAACAGCACAAGCAGCCTGTCGATGCTCATCACAGGCCGGCTGCTCGACATGCAGCGAGCAGCTGGTCACGCCATGGTCAATGACAGCTCCACTGGCTGGTCAGCCGGCCTTTTTTCTCGCAGTGTTTTTTTGGGGGGCGTGTGTTTGGAGTTTAGGGGCGAGGGGTTACGACGGAAAGTTGTTCATCTGCGGCGGCGGTCCGCGTTGATGCATTGCTCAATGGCATGCCAGGTGCATGAAACATTGACCCAACTTGACCTTCTCCTTGATGAGAAGATCTCCCAAACATTGGTGTATTGATTACAATCTTTGGGCGTAAGATTCTGAAACACGTCGCCCCTACAGCATAAGTAATGCATGGTGAGATTCGTATGTCTGATGGTGTATGTGTGTGTACACATATATAAATGTGATATATGTATATATATATATATATATGTATATGTATATGTGTGTATATGCGTATAAATTACTATATATAAACATACATGTGTTACATATATGCGTATGTGGGTGTGTATGTGTGTGTATATGTGTGTGTATGCGTGTGTGTATGTGTATGTGTGTGTGTGTGTGTGTATGTGTGAATGTATGTGTGTATGTGTGTGTGTTTGCGCGTGTGTTATGTGTGTGTATTTGTGTGTATGTGTGAATGTGTATGTGTATGTATGTGTGTATGTATGTGTGTATGTGTGTATGTGTGTGTGTGTATGTGTGTGTATGTGTGTATGTATGTGTGTGTGTGTGTTGTGTATGTATGTGTGTGTGTGTGTGTGTATGTATGTGTATGTATGTGTGTGTATGTGTGTATGTATGTGTATGTATGTGTGTGTATGTGTGTATGTATGTGTGTGTGTGTGTGTATGTGTGTGTGTACTCCGATTGCTTGTCCTAAGTCTGAATGTGTCACATCCACCAGGCTCAGAGCAGTTAGAAGCCAGTCACATATTCGCCAACTATCTTTAGCATCTAACAAACAAACAATTCGGTGTCAAGTGTGATCCACCCCCGATGCATGTTCGACCCCCTACAAAGATCGACTCGTTGATTATTTACCCGCAGGGACACAACGCCGATGCACCAACAAAGGCGGTAACAATATCCCCTCGCGACCCGAGCAAACGGCGTCTAGATTAGATGCCCTCAGCGCTGGGACCAGAGATTGGTGCGGCCCAACTGAAAGATCTGGTGGGGCTGCGGAGTTTGGTCCGTACGTGGGGTATTATGATAGTTGACATGCTGGCAATATGAGATAAAGACAGCAGAGAGATATATACAACGACCTTGTCATCAGTTAGTAGAAGTGGTTCCTCCCCAATCTTACTTCATGAAGTAGCGTCGTGCGTCACCGTACGACGGTCGGCAGCTTCAAGATAACCTGTTCAGGGGTTGAGTCAAAGGTCGGAGCGCCACGCATCAAGATCGAACCTGGGGCAGTTCACTTAAATGTTTTTCGATTTTTGGTTTTGCTCATGGAAGCTAAGAAGGGTAGAATAACTGAGTGATTGATGGTTTACAGAAAAAATCTGGTCGGACTTCTTATGGCTTATGATAAGGGTTGGATCACAACACGCCTGAGCGGAGTCTTACCACCACGTGATACTATTGAGAGAATTCATTCGCGTGGACATAATCACACTTGTTTTGGCGCGGTCGACTTTTGGCGTTTTGCGGCGACCCCAATCTTCTAATCGGGTATCGATCATGCGTGGGACAAGGAATGCCACCCATGTGGGCGATAATTCAAGATATAAACGCCTTCAAGTCGGGAATGTGGTCACGTGTTATCGGGTCTGTGGTCGCCATGTTATCGATCGGAGTTTGAATCAAAATCACCAAATCCATATCCGGATGGTTCGTCTATAAAGGACGGCCCCGTGAGTGTCCCTGGCTGCTGCAGCAGAACAGCCTCATCTCCAATATCGCCTGGCATTAAGTGTGTATCTCCTGCGTGAATTATCGTTTCAATATCGTTATACGATCGTAATAACATATATATATATGTTTAGTTTGTACTCAGGGTACCAAGATAAAAATGTGTGTGTACAAATAGAGAAATTTCCAGAAATTGCCCTATTCCACGAAAACATGTCAATTAAATGTTCGCAGAACCCCTTAGCATACCAGATAGTATGTTCTACACAGAAATTCAATCTGCAGTTCTATATTTAGCCGCATGGTAGCGTAAGATTGCGGTCATGCCGTGAGCTCCATAGACTGCACGGGAGATGGGCAAGACCTGTGATTTGTGGTCCAGACTCGAGTCGCCATTCGAGCGCTGAGACTCATTGGCGAGCCAAAAGGCCTGCAAGTCAACCAGCTGAGAGCAGCGGGCTTCAGACAAGAATTGATAGACGGATTCCGGCATCATTTGGACTGTGTAATCGCCCCTGTGAAGCGAAGGACACGATAAATAGCAACATAAATTGTGCGAGCAGACATTCTCGTCATAACGTACCACCCCCTAATCTCCGCAAATCAATGCAATGGGCCAACTTCAAAACCGGCGCTACGGCTTTGATAAACGACCCAACTCTCTTACCGATACGTGAAGATGGCCGATTCGGGTCAAAGTTGTCCCTCTGAATATTCACCGTTTCCCCCATTCCCTTCCCATTTAATAGCTTAATGCCGCCCCTTTACGGCTAAGCCTCCGCTACGGCGGGCGCCCCCTGGCGAGATGACCGCTATTGACACGAGTCAATGGGTGCGTCATATTGGATTAGGCCCGGGATTTATCGCTTGGTTTTATCATAATTTTGTCATTCCGGCCCCATGTTTGGCAAGATAATTAAAGATGAGTTTGTGAGTGGAAACGAGCACAAAACAGGAGTAATCAAGTCGTTCGCTTTACGAGTCGGTCCTGTTCTTTATCCCCACGTGCTTTTCATCAAATAAAGTCCGTTATTTGATTAGGGCGCGCCTCGCAAAAAGAAGGGTGCTAATTTTCATTGCCACATTACAGTACTCAGCTGGGGAGGTTCTAACTGCTTCCGCTCAAGCTTGTGTTAATAGCGGGTGTTGACGGAACAGCCCAAGCCAGCGGGGTTTTAACTATCACCAACACATCCAGATTGTATTTCCCTTACCAGCCCCAACACAGCATGAGGGCGAGATATCCAATAGGCCGTATAGAGACTTCGCCGATTGAACTGGTTTGCCCCAAGCTTTCAGGTAAAGAGATCCGCTAAGCTATCGACAAAGCACAAATTGTTGACGCCAAATATCATTTAATAAGCCTTCCCTTTCCCCCCTAACATTTCAGTAAATGCGGCTGGTTTGTAGACGGTAGTTACTTGGCGGTTGATGGCGAATTTATACTGATTGCTTCGAATTACCCCCTAAAATGTCAATCAAAGTTCGTGTAAGCACAGAGATTGCCGATACCGGCAGTCACCCGGGCTTAGTAATGCTCGGACTGCTAACTGAGGAAGATAAACGCTAAGCGTCCAGACCATGTTTTAGAAGCTACGACCTCTAATACGATTTAGTCCATGGATTCAATAAAACGGCCGTTCTACTGAAGAATAAGTTGTTACTGATGGGGTAGCAGACTTGGTTCTCCCAAGCAGTTAAAAGTATGGACCCTACGCTGAGCAACTTCCACCAGCGTCATCATCACCATCAAATCCACCATTACTTCCACAATCATAACCATTACCACCATTACCGTCACCACCACCACCACCACCACCACCACCACCACCACCATAACAACCACCACCATCATAACCACCATGATCATAACCACCGCCATCATCACCACCATCACTATAACCACCACCATCATAACCACTACCATACAATCATCATAACCACCATAATAACCACCACCGTCATCATAACCATTATAACTACCATCATCATCACCACCTCCATTTCACCATAACCACCACCATTATAACCACCATGAAAGCCATCATCATCATCATCACCACCACCGCCATCAAAACCGACATCATAACACCCTCATTCGAAGCCATCGGCTTAATCGCCGTGATAACTATCATCGTCATAACCACCTGAATAACCGCCGTTGTACCCACCATCCGTATTACCATCGTTACCACCCTCCAGAAGAATTACAGCCGGTTCCTGTGGAGTAGTGGTTAACTGTGTCGCCTTTCGACCCACAGGTGTTGGGCTCCATATCAAGGTGTGAAAACCAGACTAGCGCCCCGTGACTCGGATGATCACGTTAAATGGCGCTCCCATCTCCGAAAGGGGATGCACCCCACCTGGTAGCACAATAGTACCGTGCTGGAACTTCGTCCAAGCGGCGTGGGTTACGCAGCCTGATCTGGGCAATGGGTTTGTGCCAAGTGGGCGCTGACACTCAAGGGGAGCTGTCCTTGCATCACAATGATCCTCATCCATCACCGTCGCGATATCACCTCGTTGTTGAAAATGACGTCAAACCCCAATATTACCAATACCTTTTTCCAGAAGACTGTCTCTGACCCTTAATCAATAAGAATGGTGAAATACATACACCATTTCTCCACCCCTTCAACTCGGTCATATATTCATCGTGCTCAAACCAAATAAAAGCCCCGTGGCACGGAACATCGGTTACAAAAACCACACAGGGCAAGCTCGAGTAAGTGCCTAACAAGCCATGCTTGCGTCGTGTAGTGAGCGCGATCACACGCTGGACATAGATAGCCTGATGCGGCCGTTCATGACGTGATGTGTTAGACCACACATTCCAAGTAGCATCGTGTCTAGGAGGTTTTTCCATGAGTTTATCCCTGTCATAATCGTCACTGTCACCTGCCTACTCGTCAATGCAGTCACACTGCGGAGCGTGTTTGCTTCGAGTATGACCTGCGATGCGGCGAGAAGCAGGGCAGCTCCGGTGTGACCTTACATGGACACCTCAAGTGGAGCCGGCAACACAAAACCAGTCGAATGCGACACAGATTTACCGACCTCTTGTGACGTCAATCATATTTTATGGCGGCGAGAGTTTTGTTTTGGTGTGTGATACTGAACGTGGGGTACAGCTAGCATTCTTGTGGGTAGAGTTGGGGGCTGCGGGAGTGGGGTGGGGCAGCTTTGATACGGGTGGATGCGGATGGGGGTGGGGTTGGACAGCTATGATACGGGTGGATGCGGTTGGGGTGGGGTAGGTTTCAGGGAAGTGAAGTGGGGGGCAGTGAAGATGGTGCGTTTAGGACATTGAGGTCGGAGGTGGGGATGGACGGGCTCGGGTACTGATCGAGGGGGCTCTGGGGACGGATATGGGTGACGAGTCCACGTGACAGACAAGCCGCGTGATTCTCCCATCAGAGAATATGCGGCTGTAAAGTATTGCTGGTTGTCAGGGGCCGCGCCGCGCTAACAGCCGCGGAAACGAAGTACGCGTGGCCTAAAACATTCGCATCTTATTTCAAACCAATAGGAAGGCGCTTGGTGCAGACGATTCTAAGCCCGTGTTCCGATGACAGACTAATGGGCGTTCATCTCACAACCTGAAGGGCATCATGCGAGTAGGTAAACATACTGATGTGGTCCCCCTCAGATACTCTATCATAAACCTACTTGACCATAGCATTCTGGAAAAGAACATACAAAGCTAACGTGGCTACCAGCAACGACCTTCAGCAGCCAATCAGTAATTACCACCTGGCCAACCTTGACCGCATGTGCGACCCCTTCCTCAGGTCTGCCAGGGGCTTGAGGGGTTTTCGTAAAGTTATCCAAACAGTTAGCCATCAAGAGAGAGAGAGAGAGAGAGCGCGCGAGGCAATAGACTACCTGGATACACCTGAACAGGTGTCTACTTCTGACGGCATTTAGTTCACAGGTAACAACCAAAGGTTACCAGCTAACGAGATTTTTTTCACCAGTAGATGTTTTGTCTGTGTGGATTAATGGAGTGTTGCTATGTTTGTGGGGGATAAGGTGCAATATGCAAGTGGAGGTGGTCTGTATTTCCCTTACATATAAATACATTCTTTAAAACGAAAATCCCACTTCATACGACAAACCATTGAGGTGAACTCGGTAATCCTAAGGGCAGAAGCCCAGTAAGTCCTATCAACCGGGGGACACAAATCACTCAGGCATGATTGATTAACCAGGTGTGAAACAACACTCAGGTAAACATAGGAATGTAGGTAATACCATTATAATTATTCATAGGCGACACAAGAAAGCGTTGTTATTTAGCGGCAGTCCGCTGTATAGATACTACTGACTTGGGCTAAACGCTGTTAGCACACTTCGGACACTCAGCTTACGAAGCGCAATCGCACTCAGCAAAGTCATGGTCTGCGCATGGCAGGTGAGTAAACAGATCCTCCTTGCTAAGCAGCTGTTGCCGCTATCATTTGCCATCTCCTGGGGTATTGTGTTCAGCGCTGTTCCAGTCACTCAAACCAATCTCTCTCATGCTTTATACCCAATTCTCTGCTTGATTTTTGCCAGTCGTATTGTATAACACGTTATATGTGGGTTTCAGCTTTGAGTTGATGCATTGGATGGATGGAAGGAGTGGTTAAGCTGCATCTAGGAGGGGTGTGATTGGTTATGGGGGGGGGTGTGGTGTGGGGGTATGCATGTGGGGTGGAGGGATGGGGGTGGGGGGTTATAATCCACGCGCTCAGTTAATTCGTCCGTTCACCACGTACGACATGCCGATGAGGCCCCATGCCAGACCCGTGGCTCAGCGGCAATGCTGACGTATCACCGTGTACAACTCTTCTCACAGTGTATAGTTTCCGCTTATCAGGCCTCTGTGTTTTGTTGTTCTGTCATAAAATGGCTAAATATGAGTATTTACTCATCATGTCTGCGTGTATAACTTTCCCCTATCAGGTCAGTTTATTGTTTTCTGCCTTATCAGGTCAGTCTATTGTTGCTGCCTTATCAGGTCAATCAATTGTTGCTGCCTTATCAGGTCAATCAATTGTTGCTGCCTTATCAGACCAGTTGATTGTTGCTGCCTTATCAGGTCAATCAATTGTTGCTGCCTTATCAGACCAGTTTATTGTTGCTGCCTTACCAGGTCAATCAATTGTTGCTGCCTTATCAGACCAGTTTATTGTTGCTGCCTTATCAGGTCAATCAATTGTTGCTGCCTTATCAGGTCAATCAATTGTTGCTGCCTTATCAGGTCAATCAATTGTTGCTGCCTGCCTTATCAGGTCAATCAATTGTTGCTGTCTTATCAGACTAGTTGATTGTTGCTGCCTCATCAGGTCAATCAATTGTTGCTGCCTTATCAGGTCAGTCTATTGTTGCTGTATCATATTACTATGCATAGCTGTTCAAATTATAAAATCGCTGTTCATGATGTTTAACTTATCAGGTCATTGTGTTTAGCTAACCCCTATCAGGCCTCATCAGACCCTATCAGGCCCTATCAGGCCGCCGTATAATAATCTCTTACCAAGTAAGCTTGTATAGTTGCGCCGTTATAAAGCAAATTTGAATATCTGTTCCTTTAACAAGTCGGTGGTCATGGTTAATCACTTGGCAAGCCACCTTGTAAAGTTGTTCCCTTACCAAGCCACAGAGTAGAGAGGTTCCCTCATCAAGCTACTGTGTAAAGTGGTTCCCTTATCAAGCCACTGTGTAAAGTGATTCCATTATCAAGCCACTGTGTAGAGTGGTTCCCTTATCGATCCACCACGTAGAGTGATTCCCTAATCAAGCCACTGTGTCAAGTGGTTCCCTTATAAAGCCACCGTGTAAAGTGATTCCCTTGTCAACCACTGTGTAAAGTGGTTCCCTTATCAAGCCACTGTGTAGAGTGATTCCCTCATCAAGCCACTGTGTAGAGTGGTTCCCTTATCAAGCCACTGTGTAGAGTGGTTCCCTCATCAAGCCACTGTGTAGAGTGGTTCCCTTGTCAATCCACCATGTAGAGTGATTCCCTAATCAAGCCACTGTGTCAAGTGGTTCCCTTATAAAGCCACCGTGTTTAGTGGTTCCCTTGTCAATCCACTGTGTAAAGTGATTCCCTTATCAATCCACTGTGTAAAGTGGTTCCCTTATCAAGCCACTGTGTAAAGTGGTGCTTGTATGGTTAACAATATCAGGCTGATGTTGTCACTGCGTTGTGGTGCATGTTTGGTTTACAAATCAGGCTGATGTTGCAATTGCGTGCTGGTGGTGGTTTAGTGAACAGTATCAGGCTGATGTTGTGATTGCGTTGTGGGGCTTGTTTTGTTAACAATATCAGACTGATGTTGTAATTGCGTTGTGGGGCATGTTTGGTTAACAATATCAGGCTGATGTTGTGATTGTGTTGTGGGGCTTGTTTTGTTAACAATATCATTGTGTTACGATGCATAACAGTTTATTTCGTTTGACATCGAGTCATATAATTAGTATGTGGTGATTTGTTTGACAAGCCTCTTGTTATTCTTACACACGCTCACACTTGAACTTCATCCAATCAGTCACCAACAAGAACATGCGTCATTTTAATTAATTAAGTTACCATCTCCAACCATGCATGTTAACCGCACCCATTTGCCGCTTCAAGTAAAAACAACACCTTGGCGCCGCGCTTTCCTCGCCCACCGAGTCTTTTCTTATTTTCACCAGTAATGGCTCAACAATTTTTGTTCTCTGCTTGAAGACAAATGTCAAGTCATTCAATACCTCCATGCGTAATGTCATCCTCCCGGGATCTTGGGCTGCCCTCTTTTTATACCATAAAATATGGTCGTTGTCTTCAGATGAGGATGTTCAGCCTATTCTCAAAAGCCATCGGCTCAGACGTGAGGAAATACCAATAATTGCATTCGCCATCGTTGGTTTATCGCCCGGATAACGCGGCCAGTAACAGCTATACGCGCCTCGGTTTAACTCTAGCGGCGAAAAATGGGGGTGTTTGGAGGGGGTGGGGGAGAAGCCCGGATGACGAATGGTCTCCATTCACGTGATCTTAAACAAGACCAAAACATGCGGCAGATCCCGGACATGACGTGCGTGCAGAGCACCTGATTTTTTCATCGATGTTATTCATCCCGGCCATCGAGCACGAGCACTCAGCATGTCATGCGCATGAGCAGAATTTTTCACTTTCTAGATAAAATATTTGACGATAGGTACTTGGTACCTGGACGCAAAAAAAAATCATAGGGTTTTCAATAATTGAGGGATACCCGCTATCGCGACTTTCGATTCCAAACCGAATCGTGTGGACCCTAAAAGTGAAAGCTTGCTATGTGATGAATACTCTGTGTGGATTATGCGTGTTGTGTGAGGAATCATGAATGCTAGAAGAAGATAAACACGCGAATCACACTGGACTTGATGTTAAGCCCCAATATGGTCGGTTGCCTATGAAGCGTGTGAAGGTAACTCTCCGTGCTGGTATCTACAGAGACACGAGGCGAGCAGATATCAAGCGTAAATATCGATATCTCAGCAGTTAAAGCGATTCCAAGCAGCCTTTCGTGCAATCCAATCTCACCAGCAACCCCTACCTACCCCAACCCCCATACTACATGCAGACCGACAGATATTCAATTGAAGTAATTTATATGTGGTCATCAGAGCCTGATTGCTGGGTATGATACCAAGCCAGTCTGCTGACCAGCGCTCGGCCCTCACCTTTAGTGGTGCTTTCACCCATGTAGAATCTGAAATGATGAATAAGCGGACAGACGTATAGATTCTGCGATTGTCCGCCTGATTGGACGATGTATGTAGCGTCGAGTGATCTTTGACCCCGATCAGTAACCATTTGAGAATGACCATCCTTCGATGCCGCTCTCGCTTGGCTGCTCCACTGGAGACCCATCTAACCACACGACATGCTACCATGGCTCGCCATACATGATTTGGCCAATTTGGGTAATTTGTACGCTGCCTCTAGCTCTCATGACCTCCATTATACGGACCGCATTTCCTTCAGGGCCCTCAAATGCTGCTATGTTCTCAGCAGACGTTCGACTGGACCCGATGCTGCTGGACCATAACATGATTCCTTGTTAGTGTTCTTTTTATCTGTTAATGGTAGACAGGCGAGAATATGAGGGCGTGTGGCTGAGATAGGGAGTGAGAAATGGGGTAAAGGGTGGATAATGGTGAGAAGGAGGAGAAAGATGAGGTAGAAATGGAGAAATAAGTTGGGATGGGGTCGGTGGGGGTCGTAGGTGGGAGTGGGGGGGGGGGTGGGAGAGGGAGGGGGATGAAGTGTATGCGTAACAACAGATAGAGTGGGAGCTAGGAAACGTGAGAATCTCAAGTGATTTCAACAAACGAGCCGCATCAACTAAAAGATGAAACACGGCCAAAATAGCTTGTTCACAATGCAGGAAGCCCAATGGTAGAGTGAGTGCGAGGAGAAGCTAAACGCAATCATAGAGAGGTCACAACGACCGAGAGGCCCGAAGGAGGAGAAACCCCAATCATAGAGAGGCCACAACGACCGAGAGACTAAAAGGAGGAGAAACCCCAAAGATAGAGAGGCCATAACGACCGAGAGACTAAAAGGAGGAGAAACCCCTAAGATAGAGAGGTCACAACGACCGAGATGCCCAAAGGAGGAGAAACCCCAAACATAGAGAGGCCATAACGACAGAGAGACTAAAAGGAGAAGAACCCCAAAGATAGAGAGGCCATAACGACCGAGATGCCCAAAGGAGGAGAAACCCCAAAGATAGAGAGGTCATAACGACAGAGAGACCCAAAGGAGGAGAAATTCCAAAGATAGAGAGGCTATAACGACAGAGAGACTAAAAGGAGGAGAAATTACAACGATAGAGAGGCCACAACGACCGAGAGACCCAAAGGAGGAGAAACCCCAAAGATAGAGAGGTCATAACGACAGAGAGACTAAAAGGGGGAGAAACCCCAAAGATAAAGAGGTCACAACGACCGAGATGCCCAAAGGAGGAGAAACCCCAAAGATAGAGAGGTCATAACGACAGAGAGACCCAAAGGAGGAGAAATTCCAAAGAGAGAGACGTCACAACGACAGAGAGACTCAAAGGAGGAGAAACCCCAACGATAGAGATGTCACAACGACCGAGATGCCCAAAGGAGGAGAAACCCCAAAGCAGGAGGAGAGAAACCCAAAGAAAGAGAGGTCACGAACGACCGAGAGGCCCAAAGGATAGAGAGAAACCCCCCAAAGAAAGAGAGAGGTCACGACGACAGAGAGGCCCAAAGGAAGAGAGAAACCCCAAAGAGAAGAGAGGTCACATCGACCGAGATGCCCAAAGGAAGAGAAACCCCAAAGATAGAGAGGTCATAACGACCCAAAGGAGAGATCTGCAAAGGAGGAGAAACCCCAAAGATAGAGAGGTCACAACGACAGAGAGGCCCCAAAGGAAGAGAAACCCCAAAGATAGAGAGGTCACGACGACCGAGAGGCCCAAAGGAGGAGAAACCCAAATAGATATAACGAGAGGTCATAGGACGACAGAGAGAGGTCCCAAAGACCGAATGAAAGGAGGAGAAACCCAAGATAGAGAGGTCACGACGACGACCGAGATGCCCCAAAGGAGGAGAACACCCCAAAGATAGAGAGGTCACAACCGACAAAGAGAGAAACCCCAAAGATAGAGAGGTCACAAGACAGAGAGACTCAAAGGAGGAGAAACCCAAAGATAGAGAGGTCACAACGACAGAGATGCCCAAAGGAGGAGAAACCCCAAAGATAGAGAGGTCATAACGACAGAGAGACTCAAAGGAGGAGAAACCCCAAAGAGAGAGAGGTCACGACGACAGAGAGGCCCAAAGGAGGAGAAACCCCAACGATAGAGAGGTCATAACGACAGAGAGGCCCAAAGGAAGAGATATGCCAAAGATAGAGAGGTCACAACGACCGAGATGCCCAAAGGAGGAGAAACCCCAAAGATAGAGAGGTCACAACGACAGAGAGACTCAAAGGAGGAGAAACCCCAAAGAAAGAGAGGTCACGACGACAGAGAGGCCCAAAGGAAGAGAAACCCCAAAGATAGAGAGGTCACATCGACCGAGATGCCCAAAGGAGGAGAAACCCCAAAGATAGAGAGGTCACAACGACCGAGATGCCCAAAGGAAGAGAAATGCCTAAGAGAGAGAGGTCCCAGCGACCGAGATGCCCAAAAGAAGGGAAATTCCAAAGATAGAGAGGCGACCAGGAGACCAGAAGGTAAGAGAGGTCACAAAGAGGGGAATGCCCCAAAGTAAGAGGTTCTAGAAGTAAGAAATACAACAAAGAAAGAAAGAAATCAAGGAAGGAAAGAAGGAATAATCACATGTAAGTAGACGAGAAAGCTCATCCAAAAGGATTATAATATGATGAAGAAACAGGAGACCGGCCTCGCCTTAAGTCGTGAGAAAATATTACATGCTAGGAGGTTGGCATAGAATGATTGTGGAACACGGGAGAGGTGACACAGACAGATGGGGTGTGACGGGGTACCAAGGTGGAACAGTGGGAGACGCCTACTCGAGGAAATGGGCGTGGAAGACAGAGAATTGGGCGGTGACATGGAAGAAGTCGTGATGTGGACCTGACAAGCTTGAGAGACGAAGCGAGTCCGAGGACGTAGGGGTTTTAAGTGTTGTGGCGGAGGGCTGTTCTGAGAGGAGGAGGAGGAGAAGGAGGAAGAAGAGGAGGAGAGAAGGATGAGGACGATATGAAGGGGGAAGAAGGATACAAGGAGGAGGAGGAGGAGAAGAAGACGAGGAGAAGGAGGAGGATGAGAAGGAGGAAGAGTAGAAGGTGGAAGAGGAGAAGGAGGAAGAGGAGAAGGATGAAGAAGAGGAGGAGGAGGAATTTGAGAAGGAGGAGGAGGAGGAGAAGATGAGGGGAGAAGGAGGAGGAGGAGGATGAGAAGGAGGAGGAGAGGAAGAGGAGAAGGAGGAGCTTCCTTCCTCCGTGCTCGGAGCTTCTCGAGGAGGAGGCTTCTTGTTCTCTTCCTCTTCTCCTTCTCCTTTTTTCCTCTTTCCCTTCTTCCTTCTTCTTCTTCGGAGGAGAGGGAAAGAGGTTCCTTTCTTCTTCTTCTTCTTCCTCCTCCTCCTCCTCCTTCCTCCTCCCTCCTCCTCCTCCTCCTCCTCCTCCTCCTCCTCCTCCTCCTCCTCCTCCTCCTCCTCCTCCTCCCTCCTCCTCCTCCTCCGCCTCCTCCTCCTCCTCCTCCCCTCCTCCTCCTCCTCCTCCTCCGCCGAAGAAGAAAGGCTGGAGAAAATGAAGAAGTGAGAGTGAATTAAATTAGACGAAGCTGGTGACACACAGTAGTAAGAAGAAGAAGAATACCGATGAGGATGCGTGTGAACAATGGATGATGGAGGGGCGAGGGCTCGAGGGGTGGGGGTATAGTGCATGAGAAGGAGAAGAAGAAGAAGAAGATGAAGAAGAAGAAGAAAGAAGTAGGACGTGAAGCAGAGCAGGGGAGAGACAAATGGAAGAAGAAGAAGAGAAGAAGAAGAAGAAGAATGAGCAGAGAAAGGAGAGTGAAGGTTAACGACTGCTGGTGAGGTGTATAGATAGACGTGATGATGGAGGGGCAGCGCCAGGGAGGGGGAGTCCTCCAGTGGTTAGGGGGGGGGTGGACGTGAAGCAGCGCAGGGGGGGGGACGGGAGGTGGTAGACGTGAAGCAGCTTAGTGAGGAGGTGGGACGGAGATGCTTAGCGAGCGGTGTCGCAATCTAGGGCGGCGATGGGGGTGGGGGTTGGGGAAGATGATTAGCTCCACTAACCGATGAGGGGTGCGCAAAATGGCCAATATCAATGTCCTCATAGAACAGCGCAAGCAATGCACCCATGGCGCAGCAATTCCAGCTAACGACTCACCTATCATGATAACGACCTACCAATCTATTTCGCCTTGATGAACAATTGCGTATGACAGTAATTGATATTGAATGTACCAGATAGTCCGCATAATAATGGCCTGGAACTTGCAAAATTGATGATAATTAATATAGTGCATCAAAACGCATACAGCTTCAAAGTCTAAAAGATACGGGGCAGACAATGATCTACTTACCTAAATTAGCGGTTAGACACACTTTCTCCAATCATATGTATTTTCCTCCTGAAACATAAACGGTAACGTCAGCTCCCATGTGGTCCTAATCAGTCACGCGTGACGCAGTAAGCCTTATAGCTGGTGAAATATATCTATGTTAGTGTCTGGCCCGTAGCGTCGAGCAGTAAAGCGCGGCGTGTGAGTTCCATGAGCAGCAGCCAAGCACTGAGCAATGAAGGGGCCAGCTTCTCGACGACTCGGGCGTCCCTGGATCACATGCCGCGCCGAATGAGAGCTTGAGGAACTTGAGGTGAGGTTGGCAGCATCAGCGGAATTAGCATTCAAAGCAAGCAGCATGAGCAGCAGATGCGGCAGGCCTCCCATACCAGGTGAACTAGAGTATATTATTCCACAAGTTGTAGCCAGTCGGCTGTGCTTGTCAATGAGGAGTAAACATGAGAGGTCTCTTCTGCCTCCTCGCTCCTCATCCTCACGCTACAAAGCCTCACTTCTAATTACTCGGCTAAGTGCTTGTGGAGTGGCAACATACTTATAAGTAATGACCTTCAGCTTCCGTTGACATTGCTGTACCTCACGCAAGCTCTCCCTCATGAGGACCACACGATAGCTCTGCTCGCTGACAGTACATGGAAGAGTCGCCCATCAAACTTAAAAAAAATCAAATCCCGGATGTGAGTTCCAGCGGAAACCTATTTATTTGTATACAGGAGCGCTTCCCAAGTGCCAGAACAACAGGAGGCCGTGGGACCATGGGAAAGTATTGGACAGATATGATTTCGCGCGCTTTGTTCACACCGAGGCTCGGTTAGCCTGCGGATGACACCCAGTGCAACGAGTGACTATCGCGCGGTATACATGGAACCAATTACGACGACAGCTGAAATCATGGTTTGTTTGCTTCATGGTTGGAATTTTAACCCCGCAGCACTGCGACGATTGTTTAACTTGATAAGCTGGTGTACAGACAATTTGTTCAGTGCGTCAACGTTCACATCCAGCGAGTAGCATTGTGATCTGGATGAATATCGTATACTGACCGTAAAGTAGAAAAGATTGAATGTGCATGAAAAATATGAATGGCATTTATCGCCCGAAATCTTTCCCTTGGTACGTATCAAGTCGTAAAACAAACTGTACGGGCCCCTCACCGCAGGTGCACCTAATATTAACATCAATCAACTCACGAAATATGCGCACATACATACCTGACTACTCATACCTGTTTCCAACTGGATTTGTTTAGCTGGACATGCATTTGCCTACTGTAGGTGGCGGTTTGATGATCGCGTATGTTGTACACATTGACGGGAGTCGTGTTACCGGGAGTACAACAACAACGAGGAAAATTAATGCCTACGCACCAAGGGCTGATATATGCATATCGGCTAAAAAAGCGGACACAAAAACATAAAGGCCCCGGTTTTCGCGAATTCGAGACGTTCTTTTCTAGATCCATGAGCACCTCAACTAACAGCCCTACACCCCCCGCCACTCCCTACCACCGGCGTGTGTGTGAACAAGCGCGGACAAACCAGGAGTAACACAAATGACTCGAATTGTATGCGTTATGATAAAATACTCACTATGATAGCATAGCGTAATTCCCACTGAACCACAGATCGAAATTAAGTTGAGTATCAATATTCATACTAAAAATATATGAATATGTATCACCGAATCCATCACTCAAGCAGGGGCATTAGAGTGTGTACCATTTTGTAGCTAAACTGGTGTCAAAATTGGGTTTTTGTGCGTTCTCCTTTCGTTATGATCGTTACTGTAATATTGGCTGTGAAATCATAATGTCGTATCCGCCACAGAAAGCCGACGTCAGCCCAAGGCATGTGATAACGTTATTATGACGAAACAATCATTTGCACTTAAAATAGAAAAAATGGGCACAAATTCCACTATCCATTGATGACAGGCTACAAAAACTTTATATCCAAACAAGCTGCAATGAAGAAATATAACACAAAGACAGCCATACGTACATCGTATATCGTACATCGTATGCTGACCTGTTCCATTTCTATGATTTTCACCAGGCACTAGATTCACCAGTTCGGTATTTCCACGCGCTCCTGGCGGCCGACCAGCCTCACGTGACACTTTCCACCAGGGCTACTATGCCCCCTGGTGGACACTCTCATAGAATCTCCACAGGTAAACGTGTTAAGCATTTTATTGTAAACGATCAAATACGTCCATGAGCGTATTATTCTTGCAGCATATCTTTGCTCTGATATTTCAGCAAAGAGTTAACAGCTACGCTAAGAGGGTTCACTTCGAATGGCTCTGTGGTGATCGCTTCCCTTATTATAATACATTGCAATCGTTAAGTGGCGATACCGTGGTATAAACAAAAGCACATGGGAATACTGGGCTGACGTCACTGCGATTGATGAGAGCGAGAAAATGTCGTTTCGTAGAGCCTTGCCGCTACGAAAACACGTCGCAAAATCGGCTTATGTATTACGAAAATAAAAAGTACGCTATTTAGTAAATGTCATCTTGATCAATTACCCGATCTGGGGTACACCTATCGAAAACAATTCGCCTCTAACAGCGTCCGCGCAGCTTACGATCCCTCAAGTCCGCACTGTGGATGATAGTTTTAGATTGACAATAATTGTCTGAAGCGAGGGAACTGGCCTGGGGTCGACATTAACATCTTTTGCATGTCAGGGGGATGTGAAGCTACTGTAAACGTTATTGAGTCGAGGCGACTTCAGCTCCAAATTAAACAGAGATTCCACGTGGTTTTAAGAGACGCTATGACAAGACGCTATGACGTTAACGCTTTGGCTAACAGATGGCGTCTTCACATATTTCCTCGGACAGAATGCTCGAGTGAGCGCACTTAGCGAAGCTATAAACTCTTTGATTTAAGTACAATCCTCAACGAACAAACCGTTATACATTATGACAGCTGGCACATGAGTTCATAACGTAACTTCAGTGACAGTCAGATCCTGCAAACACTATCAGTATCTCCAAGACGGCGTTCAATATGCGGAAACGACACATAGATACCACCCAGGTGTGTAACACGGAGACATACGTAGATACGGCGATGATGAACAAGAGAAAAGGGATCTGATTAAACGGGATGACGTTTTCATCATATCTAAGGTGTGGTTATTGTGGACTATGTATCATAGAATGATTATGCTTCAACATTTGTTCCATCATAACGGATATATTATCGCGATGAGAATTCACGCTATGATTCTTCTGCCTCCAAACTGTGGCGTAATGCCTAACGGCGGCAGGAAGTGGTTCCCTCGCCGAGGATGAGTTGGGAGGCACTGGGGATGCCCCTACGTGGACCTCTTCCTCATCCACTGGCCGACAGCGTTCAATGTAATTAGAGAGAATCACAGCATCGTTTGTTGGACCGCGCCTGTGGTCAAACTTGTAAGACATATACGATATACTACAACAGAGCTAGCAGCTACACTAGGAGGGCTCCTTCGCGCCTGTGGTTTAACTTGTAAGATTTATACGATATACTACAACAGAGCTAGCAGCTACACTAGGAGGGCTCATTCGCGCCTGTGGTCTAACTTGTAAGACATATACGATATACTACAACAGAGCTAGCAGCTACACTAGGAGGGCTCATTCGCGCCTGTGGTCTAACTTGTAAGACATATACGATATACTACAACAGAGCTAGCAGCTACACTAGGAGGGCTCATTCGCGCCTCTGGTCTAACTTGTAAGATTTATAAGATATACTACAACAGAGCTAGCAGCTACACTAGGAGGGCTCATTCGCGCCTGTGGTCTAACTTGTAAGACATATACGATATACTACAACAGAGCTAGCAGCTACACTAGGAGGGCTCATTCGCGCCTGTGGTCTAACTTGTAAGACATATACGATATACTACAACAGAGCTAGCAGCTACACTAGGAGGGCTCATTCGCGCCTGTGGTCTAACTTGTAAGACATATACGATATACTACAACAGAGCTAGCAGCTACACTAGGAGGGCTCATTCGCATCTGTGGTCTAACCTGTAAGACATATACGATAAACTACAACAGTGCTAGCAGCTACACTAGAAGGGCTCATTCGCGCCTCTGGTCTAACCTGTAAGACATATACGATATACTTCAACGGAGCTAGCAGCTACACTAGGAGGGCTCATTCGCGCCTCTGGTCTAACCTGTAAGACATGTACGATATACTTCAACGGAGCTAGCCGCTACACTAGAAGGGCTCATTCGCGCCTCTGGTCTAACCTGTAAGACATATACGATATACTTCAACGGAGCTAGCAGCTACACTAGGAGGGCTCATTCGCGCCTCTGTCTAACCTGTAAGACATGTACGATATACTTCAACGGAGCTAGCCGCTACACTAGGAGGGCTCATTCGCGCCTGTGGTCTAACCTGTAAGACATATACGATATACTACAACAGAGCTAGCAGCTACACTAGGAGGGCTCATTCGCGCCTCTGGTCTAACCTGTAAGACATGTACGATATACTTCAACGGAGCTAGCAGCTACACTAGGAGGGCTCATTCGCGCCTCTGGTCTAACTTGTAAGACATATACGATATACTACAACAGAGCTAGCAGCTACACTAGGAGGGCTCACTCGCGCCTCTGTCTCAGAACATGTGTGAAGATGCCAACTGAGGACAGCACGGTCGACTATTTTAAGTCCAATAAAGTTTCTGGTTAATTTTGGTGAGAAGTCGACTGAAACAACAGGAAGACTCCATTTCTTCAACATAACCCGCAAAACCACAACATCAATACCAAAGACTTGAGCTGATTTTAGAGTTACGTCATCTGACCGGGGGCGTGCTGTTAGCTCGTGGACCAGAGTGAGCCCTCTTAGCGTAGCTCTTTGATACAACAACCGATCTCAAACACAACATATCGGCAATTTACATACACACAACCGCACGCGAATCCGCACACACATACTTACTTATCAATATACGCGCACCCCTCGACCACACAAAGAGTCCCATTTGGACAAAGTATCAGCTTTCTAATAAGCCATAAGGCTCATTTTACATGTGTTGGATCACGTCTACGCTGGAGAAAGCGTCCGCCCGCCCAATCCAATATGTCAATAAGACCCTTGAAGGTGTCTATAACACGTAAAGTTAATGGAAGTACGGTCAAATGTCAAGTATTCCATGAATAATTAGCTAGGTTGATTCACGTAACTAATATCTAAAGTGAGTTTCGAATATCATAGCTGCCGGTGAGATGATATCCTGTCGAGGCTAAACCCATTACCTTTGATGTAAACGTCTATTAATGACGTGGCGCGCAGGTGGGTTGCATGAGGTCTTATTAACAAGTCGCGCGTGTGATACTGTTTGGTGATTGTGATGATGATAATGGTGGTGATGATGATGATAATGATGACGATTATGTCAGCGGTTATGGAAAAAGCGATGATGTTGGGTGGGGGGCTTCAGGACATCTTTGTTAGCCAGCCTTCTCCGAAATGTCTGAACTCCAGACTGTTAGGTGGGGAATCGGGTAAATGATTGAGTCAGCTCCAACGACGCACTAACATGTAGAAGTGTGTCAGCCAGGAGACGAAATGTTCCCATGGAAATCTGGTAGGTGAGTTGCATAAATAAATAAATGCACATATGGATATATATATATATATATATATATATATATATATATATATATATATATATATATATATATATATATATATATATATATAGATATATATATACATATATATATATGTGTGTGTGTGTATATATATATATATATATATATATAATATTATTAATTTATTTATATACATCGTGCATATGTAAATATATATATATATATTTATATATATGTATATATATACATATATATTTATGAATATATGTATGTATATATAATTATATATTTATATATATAAGTATATATTTATTTAGTTGTGTGACAATGTGCATGCATGTGTATTGTCATGTTTCCTCATACTCACTGCCTGTGCTATCGTACTCTGTTGTAAGGCGTGAATGACGGCTGTTACCTTGGTCTTACTAAGCTTATCTTATTTTAACAGCGAACAGATTCAAACCATTTTAGACAAATGTTCTGTGAAACCAGCAAATAGCCAGGTAATATTCTCAACCGAACATCTTCGCATACACCACCCGGAAGCGCACTGTTTTCTTCTTCGATTCACTTCTGTAATTCTATGATGCATGCATATGGACTCAATCTTATTAAGACACACCAGTCATCATACGTTGCACTCGCAGCCGGAAAACAGAATGCTGACGATGTCATATTTGAGTTGGCAGTTGTTCAGAAATACGCAACGGTGTATGCTCATCTTCTTGCTTTTGGTGCTGAAAGATAAAAAGTCAACCCTTCCTGACAAACACCATTCCCGTGGTACTAGTGTATGTCCTCCGCCCCACTGGCTGGCTTCAACGACTAGCATACCATAAACGACGACTCGATCTGGAAATCCACCCCCCCCCCCCCCCCCCCCCAACTCCCCGCACAGGGCAGTACTCACAACAGTACACCGCGCGTAAGCATCGTCAACGCAAAAATCCATTATCGACTCACATCAGTTCACTGGACCGGTTCATGGTCGCTCATCTGAACACAAGCCTATTCAGTTTCATATTTTATTATGTTCTATTTTTATCCAGTATTGCAAGGGGGGGGGGGGGGGGGTGGGGGGGGGGTTTGCTCTTCACTTTATCAAGACATTCCGACATAACGTATCGGCAGGGTTTGATAAACACGTGCGTTGTCTACAGGTGGCACTGCGCTATCAGCTGCGGCGAAATGTAAACGTGGCGCCCAAAAGCTCCAGACGACAAAGAAAGACAGAACATTTGAATGTATGTATATGTTCAGAGTTCCTTTTTCCTTCATTCATATTACCAAATTATATTGTTACATGAGTCATAATATAAGGTACTGGTATGCACCAATTCATCATCTTTGTAATCACACCCTTCAGGCGATCTCGTTCGAACTGTCACCTGACGACATACAGATCATTGAGGCAGGAAATAAAGACTGGCGTCTGACTCAGAGTCAGCTCGAAATGTCAAGCGTCCCCGCTATTCTTGAAAAGCAGACGGCCCCTTTATGCAACCTTAAAGAAAACCCGTTATTCTAACAAACGAAAAATTCACCATTATTCTATTGTGTCAAAGAGCCTGTTCTGGTCTGGCTATCCCAGATAGACACGCGCCATCAATATTCCAGCATGTAAAACAAACACCCGTTATTCAAACACATCTACCACCAGAATAGCTCGGGTTTATAGCTAACATCGCAATTATTCTAGTTGATAGCAACGATCACTATAAGTCCAGAGCATAGCAACCACCACCATTATTCTATTGCATAGCAACCACCACTTGTAGTATAGAGCATAACAACCACCAATTTTAGTGAAGAGCATAGCAACCACGACTATACGTGTAGAGCATAGCCACCACCACTATAAGTGTAGAGCATAGAAACCACCACCATTATTCTAATGTATAGCCGCCACCACTATTAGTGTAGAGCATAGCAACCACCAACATTATTCTAGAGTATAGCCATCACCACCATTATTCTAATGCCTGGCAGCTATCACTATTAGTCTAGAGCATAGCAACCACCACCATTATTCTAATGCCTGGCAGCTATCACTATTAGTCTAGAGCATAGCAACCACCACCATTATTCTAATGTATAGCCACCACCGTTATTAGTGTAGAGCATAGAAACCACCACCATTATTCTAATGCATAGCCACCACCACTATTAGTGTAGAGCATAGCAACCACCACCATTATTCTAATGTATAGCCACCACCACTATACGTGTAGAGCATAGCAACCACCACTATTAGTGTAGAGCATAGCAACCACCACCATTATTCTAATGCATAGCAACCACCACTATTAGTGTAGAGCATAGTAACCACCACCATTATTCTAATGCATAGCAACCACCACCATTATTCTAATGCACAGCAATCACCACCATTATTCTAGTGCATAGCAGCCACCACTATTAGTGTAGAGTATAGCAACCACCGCCAATATTCTAGATCATAGCAACCACCACTATTACGGTAGAGCATAGCAACCACAGCCATTATTCTAATGCATAGCCACCACCACTATTAATGTAGAGCATAGAAACCACCACCATTATTCTAATGCCTGGCAGCCATCACTATTATTGTAGAGCATAGCAACCACCACTATTAGTCTCAAGCATAGCCACCGCTGCCATTATCCTCTTGCGCGTGGAAGGTGGTTGAGAATGAAGAGTTCTGATGGAGTCCGTTTCACCTCAAGTCGTCGCTATGCGGGATCACTATGGTAGCTCCGTTATGATGTGACTGGCTTGACGTTCCCATCGCTGATCAAATATGAGAATTGGCAATGAAGATAATTTGATATTCGGACATCCCAGTAACTACTTACCTCGTCATTCGGACATCTCAATAACTACTTACCTCGTCATTCGGACATCTCAGTAACTTCTTACCTCGTCATTCGGACATCTCCGTAACTTCTTACCTCATCATTCGGACATCTCAGTAACTTCCTACCTCGTCATTCGGACATCTCAGTAACTCCTTACCTCTGACTAACAAACACCAGCTGAATTATAGGCTGCGAAGTGATGTGCACTGTACATCGATTGCTCGTCTATCTATCTATATAGATATATATATATATATATATATATATATCTATATATATATATCTATATATAATCTCTATCTCTCTCTCACTTTTTTCCTCTCTATCTCTCTCTATCTATTTCTCTCTTTATATCTCTCTCCTTCGCTCTGTTTTCCCTATCTCACCAACTGAGTTATGAAGGATTCCAGAGAATATTTTCGGTATGAAACGTACACACTTTGGAGGACCAGTATACTTGCCGACCATATAAATCCTGACACTATGAGTCACTAGAGATGCGGAAAGTGGCAGGAGAAAGTGATCAGTGATAGTGGTTTTATCATATTTACACCTGAAAATGACAGGAGAAAGTGATCAGGGATTGTGGTTTTATCATCTTTACACCTGAGTTGTGGAGCTCCAACGGGCCCTAGTGACAAACTTAGCATTAACACATTGACATATGGGCCAAATGATCGGTTCATCCGGGTCTTTCTTGGTTGGACATTTGGTGCAAGCAATGTCCCTTCACGACAACGAGTATTATAAAACTGAACCAAACTGATTAACGTCATACTAGCAACTACAAACGATTAATCTGATCACGGGACCTATGTGGCATCAAAGTCAGTTTTGACCTAAGTTGCCTCAATATTTTGATATTAAAGCCTCGGCTGAATTATGTAAATCAGGTACTCAGCCTCAATAATGTTTGGGCAAACACCGTGACATAGTGGCGATCTGAAGTTCACAGCTCTTCATGAGGAGGAAGAAATAGATTCAGATTTGTTCAAATAACGACAGAGATTTCAAGGCATTATTCGGAAGCGTGACAATGAATTCGCTCTTTACGAACCATGTAGCATGACTCCAGTCCAGCTTGTAGTTGATGAACATTAATTGTTTATGCGAAACATAAAACATGTCATAGTTTTATAAAATAGTCACGGAAAGAAATTCAGAATGATGCTGCAGCCTGATATGTAAATGGCCAGGTTCAATACCGAACTTTCTGACCTGCCAACCAGTCAGATACGTACGTGATAAGGCGTGACAATATTGCAATCACAGCACACCGACACATTCGACTAGCTGGCCGCACTTTCATCACATCTGTTCGTTTACGTGTGATTCCTACTATTAATAGACCGAGTGGGTTGCAGCGAACACTCCCGTGAAGCTGTAAGACTCATCCGGGAAACCGACGTGGGTCGTCGTAATCAATAGGTTTGTTTGTACTCATATAGATACGTCTGCATTGTACGAGCAATAAAATGTACTGAATTCATTAATTACAGCACAGCTGGTGTTTATCAATTATTTAAGTTCTTGAACGTGCCAGCCATTAGTTTTGATCTCTGTGTGGGAGTACATAACGCAACTGACCAGCGCACGAAGTTTTAAGTCACGATTGCTTAGTGTAATCTTCCGTTAGACTATAAGACTATTATTTCAAACAGAGTATATCAAAGCTGAAGGTTAGTTTATAGCAGTTCGATCGCGACATGTTTTCTCTACGGGATTTTTTAATCGCTAATTTCATTTGTTAAGAATACATTAACCCGGCTGTTGTTCGTCCCAGTAGTATTCATTCTACATAGCCAGATATTGATCCGTATTGTAAATTGGATTGGCATATCCAAACTGATTACATCGATATGATATTGGTTACTAAATAATGTCTACTGGTAAGGCTTAATCGATTTTATGTCGGTCTGGGGTGAAGTTACTGCGTGAAAGGTTCACAAGCAAGAAATACAGCCATCGTATGCGTGGGCCGCAGTGGGTTAGAGCGCCCGATAGCCGCCGTGGTGGGTGAGTTACATTGTTACAGTCTTAGAGCGCCTGCGCGGTTATAGATGTGATCTGTACTTCCATACTGCGTGCGCGGTTATAGATGTGATCTGTACTTCCATACTGCGTGCGCGGTTATAGATGTAATCTGTGCTTCCATACTACATGTGCAGTTATAGATGTGATCTGTACGTCCATACTGCATGCGCGGTTATAGATGTGATCTGTGCTTCCATACTGCATGCGCGGTTATAGATGTGATCTGTACTTCCATACTGCATGCGCGGTTATAGATGTGATCTGTGCTTCCATACTGCATGCGCGGTTATAGATGTGATCTGTACTGCCATACTGCATGCGCGGTTATAGATGTGATCTGTGCTTCCATACTGCATGCGCGGTTATAGATGTGATCTGTGCTTCCATACTGCATGCGCTCTGTGCTTCCATACTGCATGCGCGGTTATAGATGTGATCTGTGCTTCCATACTGCATGCGCGGTTATAGATGTGATCTGTACTTCCATACTCCATGCGCGGTTATAGATGTGATCTGTGCTTCCATACTGCATGCGCGGTTATAGATGTGATCTGTGCTTCCATACTGCATGCGCGGTTATAGATGTGATCTGTACTTCCATACTGCATGCGCGGTTATAGATGTGATCTGTACTGCCATACTGCATGTGCGGTTATAGATGTGATCTGTGATTTCATACTGCATGCGCGGTTGTGGAAATGATCAAAGTGAAGATTAATTTAGAATGCTACACTTTGTACTGCATCAATCTATATTCCATGTGATCCCAAGCGATAGTTTAAAAGCCTGAAAAACGTATTCAATACACGTGCATCTTGCATTGTTCCTCTTCGGTTGCAACAATAGGCCATCGTGGGTAAAATTTTAAACACCTTGAGTTATAGACAAGGGTTAACTACAGCAAGGTTTAGTGTGCACATTTCGGACGAGTAATAATTGTGGCGTTAGAAACGGAACCAGTAAAACTCATTCAGAAAATAGGTTGAATTATTACTGTTTAAACACTACTGGCATGATGCTGTGAAATTGCACTTGTGGTGCTAGCATACGAGGGTGTATTGTTGATAATTGTATAATTATATACGGCTGAGCAATGCAGGAAATTTGTGGTCATGCGAAAGCATGACGATAACTATAGCACATTCCATTGACTGTAATTTCACTCGAATCCGGGCTGTAAGTGCCCAGTGCCTTCCCAATCAAATGACACATTCTGCAAACCGAAATATATCTCGAAATCACCTCACTATGCTAGAGCAAGTGAACAAGGGTCCAAAGGAAGCAGTCAATTGGCATCCTGTACTGAAACGGTGGAATCTATTCGGGTCCGCGAATGTGGAATGTATAGTAGTGAACGTTATTCGATTTATGTATTCTTCTTATAATAAGTCCCCAACTTCTATTGGCAGCGTATTCAATATGTAAATGCCATGTTTACCTGTCTATTTACAGCATTTCGGCTGGAATACTTCAGAATTGATCAGTGCGCCATTTACATACTTGGACTTAGTGACATATGTGTTGAAGTTGTATTTGAATGTAGCTATCACTTGTTGCATTATGAAGCCCTCACTAAAAATCATAACGTGCACTTCATGTGTTGGATGGTGGTTAAGAATAAAGACAGTTCTGTTCCGGTCTACACGGTGTCGTCCTCGTGTGTGTGTTTCTCAATATAGTTATTTGGACATAACATAACATGGTGGCAGCGGTGGGATCTAAAACGACCCATAGTGATTAAAAACAGTGTTTTTATCTTCCGCTAGTCAGCAGTGGAAACGACTGTCGTCTTGAGGTCAGTGACACCGGATTTCAGTGAACCGAGCAATTCACCTCCTCAACGACCCCGCTCAAACGTCAAACGCACATGGTCGGCGACGGATTGTGTGACTGTGGTGTTGGAATGTCGAGCAACAAAACGAGCGCAAAGTGCAGGCTATCATCGACCTAAAGCCCCCAGCAAACGTCTCAGAACTCCAGTCATTCCTTGGAATGGTCACATACCTTGCTCCGTATATCCCTAAGCTGAGTAACGTTACAGGACCATTGAGACAGCTACTACAGAAGGACTCTGAATTCCAGTGGCATCCAGAGCATCAAGCAGTTTTCAGCCAACTCAAACAGCTCATTAGTAGAGCTGGATTGCTCCCATACTTTGATCCAACCAAGCCAGCTGTATTGCAAGTTGATGCGAGTCAAGAAGCCCTCGGCGCCGCACTCATTCAAGATGGTCACCCAATCTCGTTTGCCTCAAAAAGTTTGTCTGACACCGAAAAGCGGTACGCAAACATAGAAAGAGAGCTACTTGCATGTGTATTTGGGAGCAGAACGCTTTCACACATATTTGTACGGCAAACCATTTACCATCGAGTCAGATCACCGTCCACTGGAGATGATCTCAGCCAAAGCACTCACATCTGCCCCAGCCCGTCTGCAGCGTATGCTGTTGAGGTTGCAACGCTATGACTACGAGATAAAATACAGACCTGGCAAAGAGATGATTCTAGCGGACAGCCTTTCTCGACTCCCAAAGTCTAGTGCTGATGAGCACATTGAACTGAATATTAAGGTATGCTTCGTTCAATTCAGCAACAGACGACTCGATGAGCTTCGTGAAGCAATAACAAATGACGAGACACTCAATCGCCTGTCAAAATACATTATCCAAGGATTTCCCGGACGCCAAAGAGACGTCCACCACAGCATTCATCCTTATTGGCCTTTCCGAGACGAACTAAGCATTGAAAATGGTCTCATTCTGAAGGGAAGTCAACTGCTGATCCCAGAGATCCTCCATGACCAATATCTAACTGACATCCACACTGGTCACCAAGGGATTATCCGCTGTCAGATGCGCGCCAGAGGTAGCGTGTACTGGCCCGGGATCAACTCTGACATCGAGGGCATAATATCACAATGCGCCATTTGTCAAAAGCACCAGGCATCGCAGAGTAAAGAGCCAATGGAACCCGTTATTACAACCGTTCCACCATATCCCTGGCATACAATTGGCTCAGATCTCTTCACACTGAATGATGAGAACTATCTCATCATAGCAGACTACCACTCGAAGTACCCGATTGTTGAATGCCTTGGACGTGACACTTCCAGCCGTCACGTAGCTGCTATTACCAGTCATGTATTTTCAATGTTTGGTTGTCCAGACACCATCATCTCGGACAACGGTCCACAGTTTATAGGCAGTGCTTACCAGGCAATGACAAACAACTATGGAATAGCTCATGTCACCAGCTCCCCTCACCATCCTCGTTCACACGGTTTTATTGAACGCATGGTCCGGAGCATGAAAGCCCTCATTAAGAAGTCACCTGAGGAAACCGACAAAGCTATTCTTGTGTATCGAACAACCCCTTTAGGCCCTAAAATCCCCTCACCAGCTGAAACTCATTTTCCAAAGGAAAATTAACTTCAACCTACCAGTCTACCATCAAGGCAACGCCCATGACATAACTGCAGCTAGACAGCTAGCCCATCAGAAATCTGAAATGCGTTACAACAGCCAGAGCAAAACCCTTGATGAGCTTGACATCAACCAGCCCGTTTACTACCAGGATGTGGCACGTAAAAACTGGCTCCCCGGTAAGGTTATTGGAATTGGCCCCGAACCACGTTCCTATACAGTGCTATGCCGCACGACAGGTCGCCCTCTAAAACGCAACAGAATATTGCTGCGACCTCGACCCATAGCCACTGACACTTACACAAGCCCAACTTCGTCACCACCAGCTGCACCGATAGTTGCCCCACCTACTCTACAGCCAACACAGGATAGCCCCGTACCTGATCCCATCTCCACACCTACTAGTAAAGTGAATCACAACGCAACAGTCTCCTCACCTGCAATACAGAAAAGTGGAAATACTACAATACCTACACCACGTCCCAAGCGAAATGTCATGCCTCCACGTCGTCTCATAGAAGATATTTAATCTAAATACATATTCATATTGTAGCAGAACCAGATAGTATTGTTTTGTATGAATGTCAACTTGGGACTAGATATAAATTGTATGTCATTTTATTGTAACAGGCAGACAGCTACCTTTTTGTTTGTGACTGCAGACAAGCAACTAACATAATGTCTGTCATTGATGATTTCTTAAAAGAAGGGGGATGTTGCATTATGAAGCCCTCACTAAAAATCATAACGTGCACTTCATGTGTTGGATGGTGGTTAAGAATAAAGACAGTTCTGTTCCGGTCTACACGGTGTCGTCCTCGTGTGTGTGTTTCTCAATATAGATAGTTATTTGGACATAACATAACATCACTTATAATCATTTGATGCATAGCACTGTTTACGTAAGCTTCAACTGCCATCTTAGCCAGTACCTGTGGCGTAGTGGTTAACCACGTCGACTTTCTGCCCAAAGGTTATCGATTCGACCCCAAGGTGTGAAAATCTGACTGGTAGCTCGTGACTTGGATGATTACGTTAAATGTCGGTCCCATCTCTGAAAGGGCTGCACCCGACTCGATGGCTCATTGGTATCGTGCTGGACTAAGTGGTGTACTTGTACTTCTGGCAGCCCGGTCTTGGCAGCGGGTTTGTGCCAAGTGGGCACTGGCACTTAATTAAGGGGAGCTGTTAAAGCGTCACAATCATCAACATCAATCTGCGTCGCGGGATCATCTCGATCTTTGAAGTGACGTCCAACCCAATATTACCATCACCTTAACCTCTGTCTGTCATCTTAAAGTACAACGCGACTAAATGAGTGTGGGTGTTTTTAATGTTTGCTATGATATTTCATTACTGACATCGAGCTACACGTACATTATTCATCACACTTTGGGAACTTAATCTCAACCAGCCTTCAAAAACCGATGGTCAAGAAGTAGCCAGGTATTATAACATATTTGTACACGTTGGTAACATAATCAGCAGTGTTATTAACCCCGGTTCATATCCTAGGCTTTACGTGATACTACCAGACACAACCATATACAAGCAGGTCATGAGTACTTCATCTATCATGACAATTATGGTTGCCCAAAAGCCCATAAAGAGACGATGGCAAATGAGATTTTCTAAGTACAAATATCATTGGTACAATTAAACACAGACCATTTGTGCACAGGTATAAAACTGAAGGATGCTTACATATATGGCCTCCCCGCCGACTTCTCTGTAGGCTGTCATTGGATGCTTCATATTATCTCTTCCACAAAGTAGCAACGTTTCCATGGTGAATATATATTGATTACACTGTAATGCTAGAGTTAGGTCGTCACATAAGCCTTGACAAATGACACATGTCAGAGCGAGTCCAAGAAAAGTGTATGCAGTATTTTTAACGGACCACTTCTGCCAGCGAGAAACATGAGTGGTGTGTTATCTGTCATCCACCGCACAACAGGTAGACAATGGCCAACAACGGAAATAACTTGGCATTAAAAGAGACCACATTTTACACACTACGTAGAGTATTCTCCTCAAGATATTTAGTGGCTATGTCGCATAGAAACCGTGGTGGATAAACGATACCCACCAGTCAATGTGTAGAGCAGGGCTCATGAGATCACGAAATCATGAATCGAGTTATATTTGATTGCCAGGTCATTTAAGAGGCATGTGATACGATTTGCTAATTACTATATGTATAACGGATATTGTAGCACCACAACCGTAATTAGCTTAAGTTTGCTTCGTCGAACTGAGATGATGCAAGCGTGTTTTTTTTGTTTGTATAAAAATCCAAAACGGCATCAAATCACACCCGTGGTAATGCCTGGTAAGAATTATCCAAGGTTAGTTACTACAATGTCTCATGTAATTTGAAGATATAATAACAATATATATCAGCATAAAATATTGTCATACAACAGGACACTGAGCCATACAACATGGAACAAAAAAATAAAACATATTCACACGACTCGTTAACAAAGTAAGGCCGAATATCCCGTCATGACACGCAATTACCAGAGCGAGTAATCACATGAGCTGTCCCTGACCTATGTAACTGAATACCTGCCATTTGCTTTATTTGTCGTATAGGAAATCCTAATACAATGCAAGATTGATAGGTGTGAAAAACACGCTCTAAAATGCAATCGTGTTACAAACTCATAACCGAGGACTTAATGTTGAATTCAGATCTTGGGCTAATGGTTGGTTATTGCATGTGACATTGCAGTAATTTATATGGTCACAAAACCACACTACTTACTTTTTGCATAGTATGTTCCTAAGACCACATGTCTAGAATCGAGCTGAATGTATAAGACGATTTGTTTGTAATAGAGTGTTGATGTGTCCAAACTGCATTGAACAGAGCTAGAACGTCAAGGTTGTTATACACAGTAAGTGCGAGCGCCATTGCCATATAATATTGGTAAACACACCATGCAGGCCCCTTGGGGTGAGTTACAAGAATTTCAAGTAAACGACATCGTGATGTTCATTTATTCACACGTTTATCACTTAAACTGCATTGAATCGGCATGATCTATGATACTGATATATTTGACTATACAAGTTGTAAATAATTTGTCAACCCAACCTCTATTTAACGTCAGTGGAAGAGCTGCTACCTTCTCAGAGCTTTCATTCGTGCAAACTATGACACAATTCATACAGGCGGTTGCATCCGAGCCGGCAAGTCGAAGATTTATGGATTAAGTATTTTTGACTGACGCCATTGTTTCGTGTTAATTTAAAACAGGATTCTCCAATGTATCAGTGCTCCGTTTTTACCTCTATCATCGATGACAAACTTAGCTTTGTGTATGAAGCAATGCGAATACCTGGAAGAATCAGCATAATTGCTGACGAACGTTCAATGATCGATGTAATGTTTTCGTGGCAATGACCGACGTTGACACAACAAACACGTGACACCCTCGTCAGACCCTAGTTTGAAAGTACAACTAAGACGTGGCCACTGTCGACAACGTATAGCGAGCAGTGCGGCTGTTTTGTTGTTAATATAATACTTACGTCCACCGTTAAGGTAAGGAAACAAACCTCACCTGGGAACCAATCAGCTTTGGGGCCGGCACCATGTCGTTCCCCTGTTTGACCAGACCACACTCCTCACTTTTGGCAGGGTAAGTATAGGGTCGACTGGCATCTAGTTCATTGGCTTTATGGCGGTGTGAAATGTTGCTATATATCAGAGCGCAGAAAGCTGTCGACCCAAGTCACGGCGATGCTCCATCACCCCCGCCTACCCACGTCCACCTCACTGACCTCACACCAGACAATGCCATTTTCTTACCCAACAATCGATCGTGTTTAGCCAGTAAAAAATCAGTAATAGACTATAGTTTGGCATGGAGAATATTGATTGGCATGTATTATGTCCACTGTGCGATAAACCGGTACAAAATTGTGACATGCAGACAGGGGACTTGGTGACAGCACAGCTCAGCTGTTCCATTGCGGGTCACCGCCAATCTCTCGTGTGATACCAAACTGGCACTGCACGTTTGTTATCTCGTTAGATTCTTATGACACAAATTTGAGATGAAATACAACATACTATGTCCTTTAAAAAAATAATTACTCTCCTAAACACAACAAAGCCTCGATCATCAAATCTATTACTACTGAAGATCGCGGATGTTTGTTCAACATGATTTATCGCATTAATATGCAGCCAATCACAGGCATACATGTGATTATTCAATGAGCAGATGGCCCGGGAAATAAGTTTGCTTCATCGGCAACAGGGGTCTAACACCGAATGAGGATAATAAATGACAGCCAGAAAGGCAACTCATCTTCACACGTCACCATTGTTGTAGCACGTAATCAAGCGCTCATTATTCCGCCCCCCACTGTTTGACTAAAGAGTTTATATCTGCGCTAAGAGGGTTCACTCTTAGTGGCGATACCGGGAGATAGACAAAAGCTCATGGGAATACAAGGCCGTTGTTGCTGTTGTTGATGGGAGCGGCAATAATGTCGATTTGTAGAGCCTTTTCGCTGCCAAAACACGTCGCACAAAAGGCTTATAATATTTGATAAATGTGAATTTGATAAATTGCCCGGTCTGGGGTAGACCTATCGAAAAGATTTGGCCTCTCATAGCGTCCGCGCCGTTTACTATCCTCGATCTTTCATCAAAGAATTTATAGGTGCCCAAAAGTGTTCATTCCATCAAGATGTATGGTGATTACGAAATGACATGAAATACACGCCCGTCATCAGGCGATAGCATAAAATCAACAAAATGGGACTGATGATCCAAAGTCATTTCATTGGTCGAGGCGACCACGCCTCCGAATGACTCATATAATTCCGCGTGGTTTTTAGAGACGCTGTGACAAAGCAACACGCGGCGCACAGGTGGCGTCTTTACATTTTTTCTCGGGCGGAGGCTTGAGTGAACACTCTTACCGAAGCTATAAACTCTTTGATTTAACTATCACATAGAAAAAGACTGCGCTGTTCTTGCACATCTGACAGAATCCACTATTAAATTGTATCAAACACCTCGAGTATCCTAACATTATCTTCCCAGATATCAAACAAAATGACGTGATCTGCTAATGAATCAGTGTGAATGCGTGTCAGAACACCACTATTACCTATTATAGGAGCTTAGATTAAATATGTGTCCACCGCATATGAGCTCTCTGTGGTAACTCCGTTTTGATGCGACTGTCTGGAGAGTCTACGAGCTGTGCGAGAATTGGAAATGGAAGTTGCATGAGTATTTCTTTTATACCGTGAGGATATTGATCGCATCGCACGTAGCTGCTACAGTGGATTATTACTATTAATGGAAAAAGACGTTTTGTGGGCCTTGTAAACCCTTTTGCTATAAGTCGCGTGATGATGATAACGGCAGGAGTAATTGGTTAGTGATCTTGGCCCATTCATGGTTACACTTACAAGGTAGATATCCAATGGGCCAAAGTGCCCAATCTACCACCAACACATTAGCGCATGGGCAATTACAAAGGCTCCTTGTAGCATATATCATGCAAGCAATACATGCAATGATAACCGCGGACAATCTACCAATCTAGGCATCAGTGCTTGTTGCCATACTGATTCATTCATCGTAAGGCAGGACCCAAATGATTACCGCCATATTACATAAGGCAGGACCCAAATGATTACCGCCATATTACGTAAGGCAGGACCCAAATGATTACCGCCATATTACGTACGGCAGGACCCAAATGATTACCGCCATATTACGTACGGCAGGACCCAAATGATTACCGCCATATTACGTAAGGCAGGACCCAAATGATTACCGCCATATTACGTACGGCAGGACCCAAATGATAACCGCCATATTACGTAGGGCAGGACCCAAATGATTACCGCCATATTACGGAGTTTAGAGTCATTTTAACCTAAGATACCTATATATTATGGAAAGTATAGATTCGGCTGAATAATGTAAATCTGGTCCTTAATATATGTGCAAATGCCGTGACAAATGGAGCAACCTGAATATTGCTCTTTAGCTCTTCACATGGAGGGTGAAATCGATTCGGGTTTGCCAAACATTTTTGGCCGAGAAACAATGAATGCAGCATAATATCAGTCCAGCTGTTGTTTGATTAATCTTTATTATCTCTTTTTTAGAGTATAATGCTGGTCGTAGTTTCATAATATAGTCAAGCAAAGATATTTTCTCGGATTGATGGCATAGCCAAATGTGTGAAAGGTCAGGTTCAAAACCCATCATTTTAACATGGTAGAGGATCAGGTACATATGTCATTAAGCATGCAAGCTTCAAATTTACACATAGCCAAATGAGTACGGTAATACTCGACGGATTGGACTTGTTATCACCTAGCAAGACGAATGTTTCATGATCAATGGGTCACAGTCTAAGACATTCTTATTATCTACAGATTGGATATCTTTTGGTTTCATCCATTACGGGAGGAAGTCTGTTTGGATCAAGTTTGACTAAAAGCCTTGTCAGTTGCACCCAAAAAATGGAATCACTGCGGAAGACATATCCTCACAGAAATTTAGCGGTGTACTTACCTGCGTGATCTACTTACCTAAGTACGGCGTCCTCCCATTGCGTTATCACAAGTGCAATAGGTGATAGAAGAATTCACCCATTTCATCCGCTCTTGTCAAATTCCGGATGATAATAGCATGCTCACTTCAAATTATTGAGTAAGAATAGATTCGTTTGCAATTTGATACCCCATCCAGGCTGAAGTAATTATTAGGGGACCCTTCGCCATACAGGTCCTTTGGCAGCACAGTAACTTGTCACTACAGCCTGTGTCATAGTTCAATGGCGCTGATCATATGGGCGATTACCACTCTCAAGCCAACTACAGTGATGGTTATGATGATGTTGATGTCGATGATGATTATAATGATGTTAATGATGATGATGATGATGATGAGGTATGATGACAACGACTTATATGATGATGAAGACAATAGAATGATGACGATGAAAATGATGATGATGATGATGATGATAGTGGTGATTATGGTGACGGTGATAAGGATCATACTATTAAGATATGGAATACTCATATCCTGTGCAGAATGTTCCAAGACAGATATTGGTGTGTGACCATTGCGTATTCGCAGTTTCCTCTCCATGATCAATAATGTGGTGTTTGGTGCTCAAGACACATTGCCACAAAAAATATAACATGTGTTAGTATTGCAGTATTGTTTAGGTACACTGATACATTAACCTACTGTTGTACGAGCAACGGGCTGCGTGTTATATGCTGTTGGACGATCCCAAGCCGAATCCACAATAGATCATGCTTAATAGTCTAATATAAAGGATAAATGCTTTTTTTGTTAGTGAAGCTTAAAAAGACAACAGACGTATGTAGCCAATCCATCATTCTAGAGTGAAAAGATTGCATCTTGTAAAAAGCGTAACAGTAATTATTATTTGATCTGTTTTTAACTTAAATCTGCGTCTCTTACAATTAATAGAAGGGGGCCACTTGGCAGCCACTAGTAAAATCGACTATGCAATATAGTAGCTATTGGACGAGGAGCCAATAAAGAATACGCGCATCCAAATATTTACTTATGTCAAGTGAGTCATGGCTCTTAATGGGTTACTATCCAAGCTTCACAATTACCCATAGTTGCTTATTTCAGAACAATAAAGTGCAACATCTCTTAAAGAAAAATATTATCATGTGCCTCTATCAATTCCAAGAAAAAGAGATGTTTCCAAGGTTGTGGTACGTCATCATCTATTTCTGGATGGAAGCCAGTATGCCTCAGTTGGAGAATGCAGAATAATGTCGAGTTGTCAATAACACATGAATAACAAGTAATCAACATTATGAAATTCATTTGTTCACAAGTTTGACAATGTAACTGCATTTTATCGTCAATGGCTATGACAATGACAGATTGAACTACATACGTTGCAAACGTTTTGGCTTGCTTCGTCGATTCAAGCTCTATATAAAGTCATACATCGATTTCTTCTATTAGTAAGCGTAATGTCAGTTGGCACTGTGAAATGATCAGCAAGTGCTCTACCACAAATAAAAGAAAGCTCAAAGTCACAATTGATTTGATTTGTTTGTGTTTTGTTTAGTTAGACAGAGTATGGGATATGATACTAAATAGAGTAGTGCACAGTCATTGTACA
>CM067353.1:4697641-4802641 GCA_034190875.2 Urechis unicinctus | reverse complement strand
ATTGTACTTGTTATGACGTCAGAACCGGTCGAGCGTTCCCTGTCACGTATGATCCCCACTTGAATCTCATCCAGTATACGTAAGAAGGATCGCACGACGGGATTCCTGCCACCGTCTGACGGATTGAAGATGACGTCCGCGGGTATTGACCGTTGGTCATCCGGCTCAATTCTCTGTAACATGAAAGGTGAGGGTGTCAAACGATGACGAAGCTGCGATGATTGATGGAATAAGAGAAGGGGAGACGCGCGCTCGTCCAGTGACCTCCGGCTCGACATTCTCACCAACACGGACACTGCCCCATGCGTGATATGGGAAATACAGGAAGCAATAAGCAGTGTTTGTATTTCTGTCAGCCAGAATGATATGTGGTCACCGGCAAGACAAAAACACATATTGACAAACACTCTTGGTTCCACGATCCACTGGGAAATATGAGAAATATCAGCGACTGTTCTAATAATAGTCATCAAATATCGACTGCTAGTTGATGTTATGTCCCTCATTAGTTGTAGTGTGTTAGATACATCATTATCAACGGAACGGATCAGGTACAAGCCGTTACATCACTGTAGCTTCTGAGCGCCGAGTCGTTATCTGTAAAGGACTAGAATCATTGACGCTTTTTGTATTAATGGTACAACAGGGGTGATAGCAATGATAGTGTTATATTGATGGCAGTGATAACAAAAATGGTCATGATGATGATGATGATGATGATACGATTCACTCACTCACGCAGTACTGCACTGCATTTTATTCATCCATGAAGATAGTGTTGTGACTTATCCTATTACTTGTCATTGCCTCTGACGTCATCCTGTAGCCACACAATGGCAGCGAATGGCCACGTCCCATCTCCTCCTCCCCCTGGCCCCACACAACGTCTATGTAGACGTCTTACATCGACCGAATCACACGCAATGTTCAAATTCACTAATCAAATCAGATAACTTGAACGTACATAACCTGGCGAGTTAATTGGTTTCTTCGCATGTTTCGACGGCAATGAACAATTTCAACCAGCAATCACGATTGATGTATTCAGCTGGCATTGACTACCATACGATTGCAGTCGTGGTGGCATCATCGATGCGCACATGGTGCCATATTTATCTTTACAACGATGAGGCAGCTGCGCGCATGCGCAGTCCGGACTATTTCAAACAGATGACAGTTCGAAAAGCATGGCGGGTGGTCAACTCGGCATCTGGGGGCGCAAGCTTTACCGCATATGTGCCTTTGTTACCATAGTGATGGAGTAAACATCAAACATGTCTGCTGCGATACGACTGTATGACAAGCGTGCGTACATCTAAATATTCACCTCAAAAGCTTTGTCGCAGTTTTTTTTCTAATGAATTAACTGTAAGCGGGGCGTTGTTGATAGCTTTCTTGATAGAATTGTTTGGTTTTATTCTACGATACAGTCGCAAAAATCTCGCCTCAACCATCTTATTAGCCCTACAAGACGTCTGGGTATATATTCAAACCGGAGCTACCATCGTATGTCCCGTTTACGAGCCTGTCGCGCACCATGTCCATTGAGAACATGCCTTTCTTCCAATCTAAATAAGAGCTCCAATCAGAGCTCGCGATTTCTTTGCCCCGGACGAAGGGCTGATAATCAATAAACTTCCGGGTACAGGAAACTTGCTAATCGGCTAAAACAGTGTTTGAACACGCATAAAGTACCCTTATGGGTGGCAAATGTCGGGGCGGATGGTTTTGTTAGGTAGAATGACATGTTCTCAATGGATATGAGGCGCGTTGAGTCGAGATTTTTGGTGAGCTGGCGGCGAAATCTTTGTCCCCCTTCCATTTATGTATGCATACAAGATAGCAGCCAGCTGGCCAATGCAGATCCCTGTGGCTGCAAGAGATCCTAGTGAACGGGGACCAGACAAATACCATGTGATCTAATATTTACCCAAATGGTGGTCATCGCATCACGATATTTCGGAAATCGATACCTAGACCACCGCATCGATAGATAGCAAGCTTTTGGAACGATACACGGAATTTGTTCACTGACTCTTGATATATGTTGTTCTCCGATGCTTAACCCAACGGTGTATGCTCCAACTAATCTTACAAATTTGCCCGCAATCAAGGTTCGTAACGGTTCAGGACGTAATAATGAAACGATACGTCCGCACAGGGCTACCCTCTCCCCACGCGTTTGACTGACATGCCTGGCTGTAAACGATGTGCTGTAAATGATGCGCAAACCTAGTGATAGGCAATTGAGGCAAATGCATTGAAACACCTGTTGCTTTCGTCAACAGAGTCATGTGTGTATTATTGCTTGAAATGACAAGGCCAATGCAGAAAGCATAAAACAAGCGCCTCAGCGACAATATTTGTTCACCTAGCGACTGATTTATATTGATATAGATGTTTGTTTACCATCACATCCGGTCAACCCAACTGGCTGCACCTAATGAACTCTCATTACTCAGTCCCAGAGAATTCGTGATGGTGAGCGTTCGCCATTATTGGAAAACAGGCTCTACCATAAACATATTCTCATAGTGTTCAAACTTCAAACCAACACGACATATGTCATAAGGCAATAGGAATAAACTTAATCACCTTCACCTGTATGAAGACGATGCCAATGATAGCAGTATGTGTGAGTACGAGTTGGTACAACAAAACATATGACGTAGTAACGAGAGCTGTACGATATGACACGATACGACACGAGGAATCAGGAGTAATGACGTTACAGTATGATATTGCTATGATAATCCTACCGGTGATCGAGGCAGAACGACTGCCGGTGAGTTGGGGTATTTAGGCGGACACAATCTGTTTAGTGGTATTGTTGTATAGCTTGCAGAGGGGGTCCTTTCTGCTAAGACCTCACAAAAGGCTACGAACTGGACCCCGCAACGGACGCGTACAAATATCGTAGAACACTCGCGCACGTTCACGTCACTTCGTAGCATCTCGTATTATGTATTTTACTGCATGGAGGCCCGAATGAGTTACGACAACATTACGACAACTCGTGGCAGCGGCGCGATTTGAGTGTGTTCTAAATTCTCGCGGTGCCTGACGATGTTTGACGAGTTCTCACGAGAAGTCAACATATACCAAGAGACACTAATACGCGTAGTCACTCGTAACTACGCGTTTGTGGTGCCGGCGCAAAGGGAACTACACATGTCCATCTTATGACCTCTTGAATGAAATTAACATTATTGTGACTGTGAACAAATCATTTGGCTGAGGTGAAAACAAGATTCGTCGAACAGCCATGCTATTCATGATTTGTCCTTATGCGTGGAACAATTCATAACAAATGAGAATGTTGGATATGTTAAAGAGACTGTTCAGCCCCAAATGGTAATGAGGTTGCCTAGCAAGCTGCTTGGCAACCTCACCTCGGTAAACTTTACGGCGCACATTAAAAGATGCCAATATTTATGTCTGTGTTGAAACGTGGTTATGTATTAACAAAATGATCCCCGAGTGCCCGATATGGGGCTGAACAGCCTATTTAACCTTCAGCTTGGTTCAACAGGCTCCACCAGACCCCTCTATGTATCCGCCCATTGTGATTTGGACACAGCGCGGAGTTTGAATCTTCAGAACGATGACAAACACACACTGACTCATTGTCATTTGCAGAAGTAACACCATCTGATGAAAATGTATTGAGTTTTCATGAATAATCTGGCGAACTCTCGACAAGGATGTTTATTTTCAGTTAAGACCATAAGTGTTTAAGTAAAGACTATTATCGTTTTCGCTTAGACCACAACAGTAGCTGAACACGTGACCGATATATGCGCGCATAACCGCTTTAGTCTGCGTTTGAACAATTCGTATCCACCGTATGTATTTGTAACTGGCCCTGACCAGCACCTGCGCAAGAAACACGCTAGTCGGTCTCATCAGGCTGGGGATCAGTTGTGTTGACAGTCAATATCAACGATTATTTCCTCGCACGACCGACAGGATGCTTCGAGCATGTTCAAGGAGCCTGACCAGAAGGTTAACGACAGGGAAGTTTGAATTGAAACTCGCCTACTCCAATGAATATTGTCATGGCTCAAGTGATAAACGAATAGCTTCAATTCGAAATATGTTAAGGTAGGTAAATACAACATGTATGTGTGAGGCTGAACCGGAAATCATCGTTACTATGGTGACAGTAATAGCGAAGGTTGTAATAATAATATTAGCGGATATAAATAATGTATATATAAGTTTACTGCGAATATGACGACGTCCATATTGCTGTTGATGATATGTGTAAATATGATAAGTAATACTGGTTTGTGGTACATTACCTTTGGCCTGTGATAGCCTCTCTTCCCAGCGGATGCCTGGCAATTCAGCATTACTGACTGCATCATGACCTCCTCACAGCGCCTCACAGTCTGTCCTCATTCTCATCACGTCAACTGTGCCCTCCCGACACATAGCCCTCATATGCAGGTGACAATCGAGGCGAGCTACTCAGGCGACGGCCAGCTCCTCTTGGGATGTGGTGGTGATCGCGCGGGTGGGTGACGATGTGACTACGCGTTAACAGACTTGCTCTGCGCGGGCGCCGGCTCTGTACATCTGGTAACGAGCGTGCGTCGCGTACATGAGAGTGTACCCCGGTGAGATGCACATTGGTGTACAAGTACTGTGACTGAAGTCAATGAGAAGGCAAGAAATCCATAGCGATATGTTGCTCATTTGCTACATCAGCATAGCGCTTCCTATAACTTTGGTTGACTAAATCGATCAGAAAATATACATGTGATTGTTTTTTAACGAGCGGAAATATAGTTCACGTCTTACGTAGTGACGAGTATCGTATTCCTAATAAAGACCTGCTGTTGGTAGGATTTGTTGATTTCTTGACGTTATCAGCTTATGGCGCGCTGTGGTGACACATCCACCTGACACGCACCAACGGCGTTCATTTAATGATCACTGGAGCAACATTTTTACATCAACATGGGACTGAAACTTTAGTGTCAATTCGTTCATGTTTCTTTTCTTTTGTAGGTCATAATCCATTGGGTATTTGTGTATGTGAAATGTGAGTGATATCACTGCATGGAGCGAACAGGTAGAAAGCGGGAGCTTCACATGGAAAGGCAACCAACATTAGAGGTAACGCTTGAAGAACAAGATGAATTCGACCACTGATTAAATCCATCCGAAACAGAGGAGAATCCTGTAAGCGATGACAACACCTTTCTTCTTCTACAGCACATAATGAACATGCCAGTACATGGACGGCACAGAAAATGTCTGATATTTCCTTCTTATTGAAGCAATCCCTTTGATGTGTGACGCATAGCAACTGATTGAGCAATTTGCACTATTATGCTTTTCTTCCTGTTAAGTCCATGTTTGTGATTCAATAATCATTACGACCCACGGGTTGGCCGGATCTTTGTCATATTAAACGTGGGGAACAGCGAGAAAAGGTTGTCCAAATACCAATTACACTTCCGCCCGATCTGTCTGCACCTGAATGGCTATCTATCATTTCCCGATTTAATTGAGAAGAAATATACGCATCCTGTTAATCAAGGTAGACTGACTGTTGGTACAGCTTCAGCGTTAATCACTTACATATAATGCGCGGAAAAGTCTTAGGCGCATCCATGGTGTTTACTGTTAATGTGTATCAGTGGAAAAATCACCATCAAGAAAACAAATCAAATTGAGGCAACAGGACGGGAGGATGTGTACATAGAAACGCCTTACATATGTATATCGATTTATAAAGGACGGCACACATGAAATTATTTATATTTTATAGAAAATAGTACAATTTATTTATTCGTGGATTACACCCAATTGGAACATACAAATGGTGACCAGTATATCATGACCAGTAATGTACATTAGGTCGGATGTCAGTTCCACCATGGATCAAACACTAAAACAAGAGCTATACAGATCACCGAGAATTGCCTTCTTATGAAGACAAACAACTCACTAATTAGCAATAAACATTATAGCACCAATAAAATAAAATTTCTCTTCTAACTCATATATAACTCTACAAAACGAAACAATCTCGCGAATAATCAGCGGATAAAAACATTGTTCATTTGAGTCATAACGTTATTGCCGCTGTTTTACATAAGACCCTGGACGAATAAAGTGATTTTTCCTTGGAATGTGAAAGTCTAACACGGCCGTCATCGCTGTAATACTTGGTCGCATAATGTGCAATGCGACAATTATAGAGCTGTTGAATTGTCACAAGTAGACATTGTTAATCGATGTACTACAAATAACGACATGAATCATACTTAAGTCTAGATTACATTGCTATAGAAAACACGTCAGATTTCATGTCGCCGTGATTAACGACGACAAGCCTACGATAGTCAGTAAAGCCAGAATGCTGGCGCCACCTAGCGAATGCGTCGAGTAGGTGGCGCTCCGAGTGTCGCTGCTTTCTTCTGCATGTGGGCCGCCATCTTGACTGGTTCGCTCGGAGTGTATAGTTGGTTTGGCCGTATAACCTGCGCTATGCTCGTATCCTAAGTTGGCATATGATGGAGGAGATGGTGAGATGGAGAAGAAAGGTTGTCTGTCATTTGGACATATCGACGCTTGGTAACCTGGGAAGGAGAATATAACCGCGTTATTCGTATTTATGTAACAGTATATACAAGGAGAGCAACACTCCGAGTCTTTTGGTAAACATAGCAACAACTGCAGCAACAAGTCATTATACTGGTAAAGAAAGCAACAAGCGTCGTTATGGTATCTATACTGGTAAAGAACAGCAACAAGCGTCGTCATGGTTACTATACTGGTAAAGAACAGCAACAAGCGTCGTCGCGGTTACTATACTGGTAAAGAACAGCAACAATTGTCGTCATGGTTACTATACTGGTAAAGATCAGCAACAAGCGTCGTCATGGTTACTATACTGGTAAGGAACAGCAACAAGCGTCGTCATGGTTACTATACTGGTAAGGAACATCAACAAGCGTCGTCATGGTTACTATACTGGTAAAGAACAGCAACAAGCGTCGTCATGGTGTCTATACTGGTAAAGAACAGCAACAAGCGTCGTTATGGTAACTATACTAGTAAAGAACAGCAACAAGCGTCGTCATGGTATCTATACTGGTAAAGAACAGCAACAAGCGTCGTCATGGTTACTATACTGGGAAAGAATAGCAACAAGCGTCGTCATGGTATCTATACTGGTAAGAACAGCAACACGCGTTGTTAAGGTATCTATACTGGTAAAGAACAGCACCAACGACGGAATACATTTGACGATATAGTCATTGCTAGCCTACCTTGTCAAATTTGACGTCTATATTAGTAAGTTAACACGGGACAACTAAAATGAGTTTCCGACACAGGTCATCTTGTGTACAAAGCTCTCATTTATCACTGATCTGAACAAGAATGCGGCATTGGGAACAATCCCAACAGAAATATATTGGACCAATTGTTTCCAATTAAGGAGATATGAACGAGGGGTGTGACCCAGCTTCGTCAGCCGGGAGGGGCGTGACCCAGCTTCGTCAGCCGGGAGGGGCGTGACCTAGCTTCGTGAGCCGGGAGGGGCGTAACCTAGCTTCGTGAGCCGGGAGGGGCGTGACCCAGCTTCGTCAGCCGGTTGGAGGGTTTGGCTTGCTCTCAGACCTGTACAGCAGATCGCTTGATGCTCATGCCAAGCCATACATGGGCCATTTAATGTGATATTGCTGTTAACATGAGTTACCACTTGTGATGTCTAGCGTGAGACTGTAGCTAGAGGGGTCGTCGTGCCGGAAGTCTCTCTGGGAGCCACACTGGCCGCGCGGCAGGAGGTACGCCTTGGACCAGAGGCGCCGTGTCGGTTCAAGTCGGTTCACGTCGATCAACTGGAATGTCGAGAACACAACTAGATTGAACACACACCCCCCACACACACACACAAACGAACACACACACACACGCACAATGGTACGAAGCATATGAGTGTATTTATTAGAGGATACATGCTTCTGAGTGGGTTGTACGGTCACTAAGCTAATGGCCGCACTAATCCTGTCCTTTATGCCGCCAAAATGATACGAACATTGGCCAATAAGAGAGTGGGTGATATTAAGCGAGACGTACCCAGCACTGGTAGGAGGGCTTGTCGAAGTTGTTCTCGTTGGTAATCAACACGCGATCCAACCCTCCCAGGTGTACGAAGGCCACACAGGTGAACCCTGTGTCAGCGATTGATAATGGGTTTCATCATCATCATCATCATCATCATCATCATCATCATCATCATCATCATCATCATCATCATCACCACCACCACCACCATTTAAGATACACTACATTTGTAACCACATCAGCCTAAAAAGCAGTATACTGCTTCAGTATGAACTACAAATAAACAGCTGCTTACTTCTCCAGGCACCGTGAGTCGGACATGGGGCCACGTTCAGTCGTAGTTGTTGGGTGGCGTTACATTGGCTCGTACTCCAGTCAGACACTGTGCCCTCACAGAGCGTCCCGTCTGGGTAACTAGCCTCAGTGCTCACTCTCCCGTGCAGACCGCAACTGTTGACCTCTGTTCGCTTCTGAGCTTCATCCAACATCATAACGTACTCAAGATAGAAAGGATGTCAAGTTGGACGTTATAATGAATAGATTCAGTCGCTCAGCATGTCGCTTTTGGTATTGCGACGAGTCAGCGTAGCCAATGCTCGTTTATGTGTGTATAGACCCCAGCCGAGGACTGCGTTTTGCTATTCTCCGCATGGAGAAACCAGTCTATGACGTCACTAGGGTGGTTATTAAGTCATCTCTTCTCTTACAATTATTTGGTTTTCAGAACATTACGAGTCTATAATTGTCTAGAATTTGAAATATTTAGAACAATTCGTTAACTTACGCAGCAGAATCTTGTAGCTGCTGCTGCGGATCTGACCTCCGAGAGGCAAAGGGTCATCGCGGAACTCGCAGAGGTCAAACGAGCGGTCAGTTCTGTCACTCCGCGCTGGTACAGCCAATGGAACGACCTTATCAAGTATACAGTGAAAAGGTCATGGTTTGACTCGGCCAGAATATCACGTGAGCACACTATCCGTTCATTGTGAATGGCCCGCCTTGGGGGACGGGGCGAAAAATCAACTCAGTGACAGAGTTAGCCTGGTGATATGAAATGACAGACTGTGACACCGATAGATTGCAAGATATTCTGCTGGAGTTGACGTGCTGGGTTGAGATATTATCAGAATATTATGACCTCTAATTGGCATTCAGGGATGGATACTTACACATCCGGAAGAGCAGAGCTTCGTCATCCCTGCGGAACTGAACACAGGTATAGCGCGGTCGACTGTACCACACACACACACACACAAATAGCAGACAATTTACTACACTTATTCCTATCAAAGAACCTTCACATTATGGAACAACCAGATTGAACAAACCAAAAACGTTATGATTTCTCGAGCATCATCATAACGGACAAGCTCACCATCCGTTTCTGTAGGTGGAGAACATCTTGTAGAGGGCGCTCTCGTGGTGCCTACTTTTACAAATGAGCTGCGACTCCGGCCATGTGAAGTTGAAGAAGCCCACCCCTATCGTGACCTCCTCCACCCACGAGTCCTCCACCAGATACCACTTAGCTTGGAACGAGTTGGGGAATTCGCACTCAGCTATAGAGCTTGGAACGAAATCTGTAAAAGGATCTAGAAATGAGCAGAAGTAGCCACGTGTTACCTGGGACACCTGACTCACTGACTGGCATGTTTCTGTATCTACTCTACAATACCTAGAACACGGGTCAAAGGTCAAATAACATGCACATAGACCAGCAAGTTATTGTGTATCTATCTTAACCATGCTTACTGAAAGAAAATTCCAATATCTAGTTATGTGCTAAGAACTGTCTACTTACATGCTAACATCAGAGGGTATAGATTATCACACAACACACAGTCAGTTGATGTCAGGCGCTATTTTTCTATCACCCCGTTCACAGCTCCAAGAACATCTCTTTACCAGAATGACGTCATACAGCGTGTCTCATTTGTTACAACAACCAGGTACATAATCAGAGGTTGGAGGTTCATTTAACAGAAGTTGGCTGCTAAAGTGAGCACGCGCTCGGAACTCGATGCTCGGTAAGTTTAGGATCTAAAGGTACAACAATACGTTGAAGATATCACTGGGACAGCGTACATCAGGCTGTGTGACTGGCCATGCCCCGCCCTGAGCTGTGTTAGTCAAACCATGCCGCGCCCAGAGCTGTGTTAGTCAAACCATACCGCACCCACAGATGTGTTAGTCAAACCATGCCGCACCCAGAGCTGTGTTAGTCAAACCATACCGCACCCACAGCTGTGTTAGTCAAACCATGCCGCGCCCACAGCTGCGTTAGTCAAACCATGCCGCGCCCACAGCTGTGTTAGTCAAACCATACCGCACACAGAGCTGTGTTAGTCAAACCATACCGCACCCACAGCTGTGTTAGTCAAACCATGCCGCGCCCACAGCTGTGTTAGTCAAACCATGCCGCGCCCACAGCTGCGTTAGTCAAACCATGCCGCGCCCACAGCTGTGTTAGTCAAACCATGCCGCGCCCAGAGCTGTGTTAGTCAAACCATACCGCACCCACAGCTGTGTTAGTCAAACCATGCCGCGCCCACAGCTGTGTTAGTCAAACCATGCCGCGCCCACAGCTGTGTTAGTCAAACCATACCGCACACAGAGCTGTGTTAGTCAAACCATGCCGCGTTCACAGTTGTGTAAGTCCAAACTATGCCACCCTCAGAGATGTGTCAGTCAAACCGCGCCGCGCTCATAGCTGTGTTAGTCAATTCATGCCGCGTTCATAGCTGTGTTAGTCAAACCATGCTGTGCTCAGAACCGAGCAAGTCAAGTCATACTGCTCAGGCGGCTGTTTTACATCGATAAGGATCAGCTTTGTTGTTTACATGAGAATCAAGTGCCCAGCGCCGGTGGGGTCGGTAAAGGATTGTTTACGAATTCGCCACACAGAGGGAAACAATCTGATCGCCAAATATAAACCAAGGGTCTCAATGTATTTACATGCTACAGTAGTCTATATCCAACAGGTCTTAATTATGTTTATGTGCGATTAAACGGGTTTCATGACGCACGATAAGGCTAATACATGCAAACGGAGCATCACCATACGAGGAATATCAGGTCACACCAAAGAATACACAGTAGAGATATAACACGACTTAATTACCGATAGGCCTTGTAATGACCGACTGTGATGAAATCGTCTTCACAAATGCTACAATGGATTATATAGAATCGCGTCCTATTCGTCATCACGGCTAGATAACGAGCTTTATATAGCATTAAGGTAGTGAATTATAATCTTACCACAAAGACCACACGATTTCTTGCAGAACATAGCGTATCTGTGCCAGTCTCTACCAGTGCAGGAGCCGTCGCTGGCATAACGGGCACATGACGGACTTTCGTCATAACACTCGCCAGGTTCTGAAATAACGTTATGATGTCACACCTACCACGCGCTAATTTTTGACGTTTGTCATTGTAATTATAAGATTGATAACAACTTGTTGATTTTCGTCTGTCGCTACACCAATAAGCTGCGCTAGCACGGAAAATGTGAGTATGACGTTAATCTCTCATCCAAGCCCTTACGAATCCAACTGAGTACTGTAGTGAAATAATTGTGTCAATATCTTCTTACTTGGTCATCAGTGACCATTCATGACTTGTGTAATTTAACGAAACATTAGTCATCTATCGCCCTAAGTTTCAACTTAACGGAAGTCATTATCACAGACCCCTGACCATGAGAAAAACATAATCGTTTGGGCTGACCACGCCTCTCGACACGATGCAGCCCAATGTCAACATCCGCCCACATTAACACACCAAATGACCCCGCCCACATTAACACATCAAATTACCCCGCCCATATTAACACACCAAATGACCCCGCACGCCATCTTATCATGAACCCTTAAAATAGCCCTCCGCAGTGCAGTTGATAATGTTACGTCAAAAATTCACTTACCGCTTCTGCGCATGACCAGCTCTATGTATGAGTAGTGTTCGTCCCAGTAAAGGCGCGGTGAGTCCGTGGTGCGACTCACAGCGCCGTCTGGATACAAGTAGGCCGTGTAATGGTGAACACTGGGCGATTCATCCGGGTACTCCTGTAAGGTATCTCTAAAATACATCATCTTTACCAGGAGGGAGAATAGCCTTAGCGCAGGCAGGGATGGTAATAATGCAATTTGGGCGAGTATTATACGTCTACTGTAATGTTACCAGGCGAACGTAAAAGCATTATATTCGCATTCAGAAAGGAAATTACAAATTTATGAATGGATATTTTATGACCGGGGTTATACAAGGTCATATATTGTCCAAGCATGGGAATGGCATTATTAAAATGAAAGTACTCTATCACAGAAACGAGTGTGCACTGGTCAGTGTTTGCGTATGTCGTGAGATGGAGGTGTTTGTTTGTGTATATGATGGTGTGTTTAGATGCTTAGTGTGAGTGGGGGTGTGAGAGTAACAATATATAGGGAGAGATACAGAGGAAGTGGTAGAGATAAAGAGGGAAGGAGAGAGAGAGAGCGAGAGAGAGCGAGAGAGAGCGAGAGGGATAGAGAGAGAGAGAGAGAGAGAGAAAAAGAGAAAGATAGAGAGAGAGAGAGCGAGAGAGAGAAGAGAGAGAGAGATGACGAGAGAGATAGAGAAGAGAGAGACAGAGAGAGAGAGAGAGAGAGAGAGAGCGAGAGAGAGAGAGAGAGAGAGAGAGAGAGAGAAGAGAGAGAGAGAGAGAGAGAGAGAGAGAGAGAAAGAGAGAAATATAGAAAGAGAGACAGAGAGAGAGAGAGAGAGAGACTGAGAGAGAGGAGAGAGAGAGAGAGAAGAGAGAGAGAGAGAGAGAGAGAGAGAGAGAGAGAGAGAGAGAAGAGAGAGAGAGAGAGAGAGAGAGAGAGAGAGAGAGAGAGAAGAGAGAGAGAGAGGAACTGGAATGGGAATTCGTTTTTGCGCATAGGAGGGATGTTAATTGATTAATGATGGCCCACCAGTGTGTATCTAGGATACTGGCCGTGTTCCCCTAGCAGCATGGAAGAATTCGTTTTCCTGATTAATCCATCACTGGCCGTGTTCCCCTAGCAGCATGAGATTCCTGTCTCCATCAGTCCAGTTTCCCCAGCTGTAAAGCTGCACAACTGTAAGTGAAAACCCTTCGCGTATTTACAGATGCAGCAACTTTCTACAGGAAATTAAAACACTGACAATGTGGCCAACAGCAGTCATGGGAATGTCCACTTCATTATTGAAATGAAATAAGTAATTTTTTGCATTTCATGAAACCATTTATAAGAGTGAGAGATTGTGATTATGTTGGCTAATTAGACAGCGCTTTAAATTGACGTACATTCCGACTTGTTTGAAAAGAAGCTGCATCTAGAGTGAGGGAAGAAGAAATGTAGTCCCTCTCCGCGAGCACACTCACTCTCTAGTCGTGAGGGGCGCCACTGGTGTCGACAGAGTTGCTGTCAGTGACGACAAAAGAAAATCGTGGTTTAAACACAAAACAATCAAGTGTGATTTGATTTGTGCCACTTCATTGTAAAACTCCTAGTTAAAGATATCTTGTTTTTATGTACGACTTGCTCAAAGATGATACCAGATCGAAAATTCTCAATTTCATTTTGTTACGGTTCCAACCGTTTTTTCATCCCCGGTCCGGTTGAAACTTGTAATGTCGTAGCCTCCCTGAAGTGGCGAGAAACTCCACTCTTTCTGCCGCTCAGCTGCGGGCAGAGAGGAATATTGTCTTGTAAAATAATCTAACGATATTCTGCCAAAAGTACGACAGGTTTTTTTTACAGGAATAATCAAAACGAACCCCTACTTATGGAACTTTCACCAGGGTTGCTGCATGAGGACCCCTATTTACTGGGTCACTGCACGAGGTGTTGTTGGACGACTGATTTTTACCAGACTGGGGATATTGTAAAAACTCACCTAATTAATAAGCAAAGGCCAATTGTACCTTTAGAGGAACTCAATGCTATCAACCAGAGGCATTTTTAAAGGAAACCCCTTACGGGGTTACGACCAGAGGTACTTTTGAAAGAACCTAACTAACGGGGACACGGTCAGGGGTACCATTGCAGGAACCCTGCTTTCTAAGCCCCGGACAGTGTTATTTTTAGAGGAACGCAACTTACAGAGGACCCCTATTATCCAGACCACGACCAATCATATTTAAGAGGACTTTTACATACCGGGCCATGGGATTATGATATTTTTTAAAAACCCCTACTTACCAGGCCACGGGCAGTGATATGACGAGTGGACTCGAGCCGCATGAGGTAATATTTGTAAGGGACCTCTACTTACCGAATAACGGCCAGGGATGATGTTGAAGGACCTCATCGTAACACAAACGATCTTCATTCATCTTGTCCTGAGGGGCTGTACATCAGACAACAGCAGGGTGTCGGCGTTAGTTCTCCATAGTAGGCAGAGCCCCCCCCCCCCCCCCCACCTCCACAGTAGTTCATGTAAAGTGTTGAATAAGGCTTTCATTAGACATGAAGGCCTCTTGGTGCCGTATGCAACGCGTCAAAGGGTTCTCGATCAGGGGGGGGGGGGGTTCTAATCTCATGAGATCACACTGACAAATGGAAATCGGGGTCTGGCTAAACCGTCCTATATGAAAACTGCGCATAACAATTTTTTTAAATTCACGAGCATCTCCACGCAGCACCCTTACCTCCCCCGATTTTAGTAGTGTATCAGCAGGCGCCTATCGATAGATCGCTTAAGTTTCTGATGCGCACGCATTGAACCCGCCATTGTACCGCTCATAACCGGATCAACACGCGCTTGTCGCCAAAAAAACCCCTGATACGGCCATGAATGGAAGTACCTCTGTTCACGTATCGAACCGGGTCATAATTAGCCCAACAAGGGGTTGGTGAAAGGATCCCAGGAGAACTCGTTATTGGTAAGGCAATCAACGCTACGCCAGGGCCAGTTACCTTGAAGGGGCTATGCGTTGAGCATGCGCGGGTATTCAATGGGGTCAATGGGGTTTCATTGTAGCAGGTGTTTTCTATCCAAGCAGTAATGTGTTCATATCTTCATGTCGATCAATCGCTATAAGTTAAAGTTAAAGATGAAACCATACCTGTACACCTTGGTTCTATCACTAATCAAATGACAGGTGATAAATAATGCTTACCCGCATCTAACAGTATCAGTACCTGATACCTGTAAAGATAAAAATAAACTCATCAAGCTAGAGAGCGAGAGAGACAGAGAATTACGCACCTTCCCAGATGAGTACGATGTTCTTATTGACTTTTACAAACTTGAGGCAGGTAAACCATGACGATCTGTAGACATAGCGATTACACAGGTGAATAATGACGATCTATGGACAAAGAAATTTAATAGATTGCAAAGATAAAGAGGGGCCATCATGATCATAAGTCTATGCTAAACGTAAAATGAAATGTACTGAATGCCTGTGATCAAGCTGACGAGTACGTAAACTGCTACCCACAGACCATATACCCCATTAAAGGTCACACAACAGTCTACTGCGAGGTCATTGAGTTTACTCGGCTCTGTTGATATTGTGTTTATGTTAGATCCAACCAAAGTGCTCGGTAACTGGTGTCCTGCTCACCCAACCATACACGGACTCGGGCGACACCATGCGAATCACGTCAGAATCGCAACACGTCGCGTCTGTTGTAGGATTTGCAACTGACGAGGTCATTGATACAGTGGAGTCAGCTTACATAAGGCTTATAGATGAAGAGATTATGATGGCTGGGGAGATGGTGAGGAGATGAGAGGAGACGGTACGTATATAACATACAGGGACATCTCTTTAATGTTGGATGCAGTGCTGCAACCTATCGTATCACTTGATGGCTACTTGGTTTATTGGGTTTCTTGATGACCTCCTGAATGTAGCAACCGTGAATGCTCCGACGGGAACATTGCGTGAACCAACATCGCCTTACCAGGTATTCAACAGAACAACTATTGAAATGCATAATACATGGTTCATCAGGCACACATGGAGGAAGACAGACCGACTGCCGGGTGATGTGTGTTGCCGCTACCTCTATCTGATACAGACCGACTGCCGGGTGATGTGCGTTGCCGCTACCTCTATCTGATCCAATTCAAGCGGGTGAAATCAACAGATGTACGCTGGATAATTATTGTTCTGAATAATGTAGCTTGTGATCAATAAATGGGAAATGTTGCTAGCTTGGTCCGACCGGGGGGGGGGGGGGGGGGGGGGGGGGTCTGAAGAACTGATCGGTATGAGGGTACGTCAGGTAGCGGAGATAACTGCGGGTATCGACACCGGGTTCAAGTGTTCCTTCCCAAGGAGAGAAAACCTGATTGGTTCCTCGTGATCACGTTAAATGGCGGTCCCATCTCTGAAAGGGGATGCACCCGAACCGTTGGCTCAATGGCTACGTGCTGGACCTTCATCCCAGCCACGTGAGGCTCGCAGTCCGGTCTGGGCAACAGATTTGTGTCAAGTGATCGCTGGCACTTGAGAGGAGCTGCTCAAGCATCACAGCTATCCCAAGTCATCATCGTCCCCATGTCGTCTCGTGACGTGCAGCCCCAAATTTACCATTACCATTACCACACTAAGAGCAGGTACGTCACACGTAGCCTACCCCCCACACCCCCTCTCGTGTCAGCCACAGCGATAACCCGTCATTGACACCCGCCATTCGCTCTTGATCTAACAAATAAATAACTCATGACAAATGACTGAGGTCAGTTTGTACGATGACCTCGTCGGCAGCCATGGAAACTGTCATCACAGAAACGGTCAAATTTTACTTACGAATCCGTATACAGCTGAACTCGGTACTTTTCGCCATATTCCACGGAAAGACACGAGTAGTTGGCAGTAACTTCCTGAGTCTGACAAATGGCGGAGGTATTGTTCGTGTTTTGTGCACAGGTGTTAAATCTTACTGACGTCACAGTAATGTGTCTCTTGGCAGCTGTCACTTCACGTAGTGACGTCAGGTTTCCGTCAGCGTAAATCGGCCGCATAATCCACGTTTGTTCATTGATCTGCGGTGACTTCAACCACAAGTATTCCGGGAACTCACAGTATCCTTCGAGTGACATCACCCCTGTAATAAATACGACCGCTGCTGTATTTCATATAAAATCATCAAAATTCTGTTGTGAAATACAAACTCCATCGATAGCGTCGATACTCTCAAAACTGAATCCCATCGCCAAATAAAATCAAGGTACATACCGTTAATTCGTTTTTCCATTTCACAAATGCAAATGGAAAATGGGTCATTTCCTATTTTAGTATTTGGCCAACAATTATTAGAAATTGGGTATACATTCCATTTTCGTTTTCCTATTTTCGATCGGTTTACTCGGATTCCTGAGATGGCGCGCTTTGCGCTGATTCGAGTGGCGAAAATAATTGAGTATTTAACAGTCGTTAGGCGCCGTGAGAATTCAGTAAATGAAGATGTCGGTATTTTAATCTGACAACTAACGCAGCACACTTGATTTGATAGATGCGGCAACACGAAACCTTGGCGACATTTTTTCTGTAACTTCAGAATTCATTGATATAAGTGTGTAAACTCAGTAAATATATAGTCACACTACTCACAGGTCACTATAGCTGCTTAGTGGTAATAATCGGTAATGAAGCGGTAGATTTTCGAGCACCAAGGAACCTTGTATCCATGTCTTATTTCATAGATTAAGTTTGTTCAAATTATGAAAATGACCCAATATCATTTATGTTATGGCGCTAAAAACACACCCTTTTTGTGCGGACCTGGTAACACCCCCCCCCCCACCTCATACACAGAATTGCCGCATGAGGTACCATACCCCCCTCCCCCCCCCCCAACACACACACACACCACCACCACACAATGATGATTATTATGTCTCTCACCACCAGGTCCAGTAGGAGGAAAAAATTGTCAATCAACAATAGACACAGACCATATATATATATATATATATATATATATATATATATATATATATATATATATATATATATATATATATATATATATATATATATATATATATATATATATATATACATACATACATATATGTTTATATATATTCATATACATATATATATATTCATATATATATATTCATATTTATAAAGTTTTTTATTGCCGATATGAGATCTCGTGCTTGATTTATCTGTGCTTGTGCAGCCCCTAAGAGATCTTTATTGATAAATCGGCGCTATATAGATTCGGCATAATAATAATCATTATATATATATATATATATATATATATATATAGATATATATATATATATATATATATATATATATATATATATATATATATATATCTATATATATATATATATATATATATATATATCCTATATATATATATATATATATATATATATATATATATATATATTGTATATATATATATTATTATGAATGCTGTTGTCATTATCATAGTCATCATCATCATCATCATCATCATCATCAGTATTACCATTTAACCCAGCTACCTATCCTTTTAGGTTCACAGGAACTCATAAGGGGACGAGCAGAAGAAGGACCAACTTTGGGAACGATCCAAGCAGCTTATCAATGCTAGGTCGCCTAACGGCCATCACTGTAGTGCACACACTATAACGACAAGCAAACAGCTCGCCCACGACTGACATAGAGCTGGTTAATGGGGTCATTGTTAGATATTCAAATGGCTTCGTGTTAGCGTAATGTGATCGTGTTACTGTGAGTAGACCCTTTTATGATAGTGTATTTGGGCGACAAAAAGCAAGTTTGACCTGTGATAACGAGGACCACTTAAGCTGTAGATGGCTTCATCCTGTGAGCGTCATCAGACGAGTGACAACAGGAAGAACTAGCAGCCAGACGCCGTGCCACTCGTCACCGGTCTCCACAAACGCCGACCACTCAATGGACAACCGGTAAGAAGCAGGATGGAGATGACACATAGAGGACGCTGTGTAAGCGTGGCAGCCATCACCGCCGCCATCTCACTCGACCAGTTCATCCGCTACCACAGATACAAGTCGATATTCGCCTGACACCGTTAAGAACCTTAAGGTTTTGCCTTGTGGTTAGCGACCAGCTGTCTGCTGACCTTATGTTACTTGCTGCATCAGGTAAAAACCAAGAAATCAGGCTCGCTTAGATGTCTCAGTTATTGTATTGGCTGTGGCATCTGATACTGTCCGTTATGACAGCTTGTGATGAGTGTGACATAGACATCTATATTTAATACATTAATTCGTCATTGTTTATTGCTGGAATCGACCGAACAGGGTCATTTATCGCTAGGCTGAACAAGGCAGCCCCAAAGGAATGCATATCTCAAGGAATGGTCAACAATGCTTACCAATACATGCAAAGGACACGAAGTTGATGGTAATTACTTATGGGCAACTCACTGGATGCCAAGCTACAACTGCGTGCAGCAGCGTATCCATTCAAATTGTTTCTTACCAATATAACTAAGGAACATCATCTTTCTATATTACCCAATCATAAACAACCATCGCTTATTTGAGCGACAAGTTTTATTTCATCCTAAACTCTCCACCCCCCCCCCACCACCACCCAATTAAGGCACAGTACACACAAGCCAACTTACGCGACTCAAAAAGATTTCACTGACTAACTAAGGTCACGTGAGGTTAATCATTTCAGAACGAGGCAGCTAGAACATTCGTGCGCCAAGCCTTTTGGAGTGAGCACTTGGAGCTATCTGACGGATAACCAAATTATGAAAATTAGGTTAAGCGATATGTTTAGAGATTTCAGCCGGAAGTGACGTCATCCATCATGGCGGCGCGTGGTCTGTACTGAATGTACTCACGAGTTAATGTTGTAATGGCTACGAAGCTTCTACTACACCTCGCTGCTTTGTAGTGGGCCTGTCCTGATCACTCACCAAGCAAATACGTTATACGGAAGCAAAATCCAACAAATTTTAAATTTCACTGGACAGACATTCGCTCTTACGGGCAGCAATGTAGTTATAAGGATGCTGGTGTTTGGAGGAATTTGAGAGGAGGCCTCGTCCTTGATAGAGCTGCTGTAGTGACAGCTCCTATCAATACTGACAAGCACGTCGACTTCTCCAAGAGCCTCCTTCAGTACCCTGATCCGCACGCTTGATTGAGCAGCGACATAGAAATGAATATACATGAACAGTAACTCAAACACAATCGCTCCTTGGCAATCATTGTCCCACCATGTTTGTATGACTCACGCAGAATGCCAGAACGATAAGATTATCAATTCATAACGCGATCCCACAGGTCCACTGTGGACCATGAGGTTCACTGGCGCCACTGGTAATGCGTGCCTCGATGAATTCGCGTGTTGGAACAACGGGCCATTTAAAAGTTCAAAGTGAAAGAAGTCCACATTTATTTTGACGGATTCGTCAAATGTCTCAGCTACGTTTGACAATATTCGATTAAGCAGGATCGGTTGACAAATGACAGGTTTCACTGCCAGCGACACAGAGCGTCGAACCCGCTCGACAACTTCTGTTATATGCATAGCCCTACAGTTTGTCGACTGACGTTAATGTAATGACGTTATTGTGTATCATTTGTCAAGGAATAGTTTCTGACTAAACTGATCGATTTATGATTGATCATTTTCGATGTTCATTACTAATTTTTGAAATATTCAAAACGCAACTTACCTGAAGGCAAGGTGATGTAAACGAGACTGGCCAGCAGAGCGCGCCATTTGTGTCCTTGTTTCCAGCCGGCCATCTGTAACAAAGTGTTTCTTTATGTAGGTAATCTGTAAGTAACGTGTCTGTTACATCGAGGAAATTCGATTAGTCGTTGTTGCAGCGGCCGAATGAGATGCTGCTAGCGATGCAACTGCATGAGCAACGCCGCGTGCAAGAATTTTCTCGCCAATATAAGTCCCCGCCCCAAGATCCGCCACCGTCTTCCCAATCCACCAACCCCCCCCCAATCACCACCCCCCACCACCCCGCCGCCGCTCACCTTGGTTTCATCCGACACCGTCCTCCTCAAGCACAATCTGCTATATAAACGTGACAAATGTGCCACATCCCCGCAAGAAACTTCACTTCCAGCCACACTCACAAGGATTGGCGTTTGTTCCTCGCTTGTCCGTGTTTGTTCCTGGCTTGTCCGTGTTTGTTCCTGGCTTGTCCGGCTTTGTTCCTGGCTTGTCCGTGTTTGCTCGGATGAATGTTTACAATATATGTCGGGAAAAATGGACGCCGGGAGTATCGATGGCTGTCAAGAGAAACGTGTATAAAGAGGGAATACACGGGGAGCGCTGGTCGTGGTCAACTCAATACACGGGGAGCGCTGGTCGTAGTCAACTCAATACACGGGGAGCGCTGGTCGTGGTCAACTCAATACACGGGGAGCGCTGGTCGTGGTCAACTCAATACACGGGGAGCGCTCAATACACGGGGAGCGCTGGTCGTGGTCAATCAATACACGAGGAGCGCTGGTCATGGTCAGCTCAATACACGGGGAGCGCTGGTCGTGGCCAACTCAATACACCTCAATACACGGGGAGCGCTGGTCTTGGCCAACTCAATACACGGGGAGCGCTGGTCGTGGCCAACTCAATACACGAGGAGCGCTGGTCGTGGCCAACTCAATACACGGGAAGCGCTGGTCGTGGCCAACTGAATACACGGGGAGCGCTGGTCGTGGCCAACTCAATATACAGTGCATTCACACATAAAGGTGCATTGAATAAAAAATCATCCAAATTCTGTTTTGAAAAAAAAACCTCATCGACCCTTTCCTTACTACGTTTAGTAATGATATATGAAAAAAAAACTCGTGTCAGTTCGATGATCCCAGCTGTGTTTATGGCGATAGTAAGGTTCGATTTCTTATTTTTGTAGAAACGTGAATTTCAACCCATACATGGCACACGGCACACGGTACAATACATCCGAAGCAAAAAGCTGGCGGAGTTTTAGAAATAATACAAGAAAATGTTAAAGTTGCGCATGCGTAGTTACTGGTTTAGGTCGCTATTTATTTGAATAGTTTTGTAAACCAAGTTCGGAGGCTGTTTCAATGCGCCTTTGTCGATTAATCATCGATGATTTAGTGTTCCAAACAATACGGATTATAAACGAGTCATTTTAGCAACTACTCAAAAATGGAAGCAAAATAAAGATTTCTCCAAATCGCAGAAAAATATATTTTCAAGAAATGTATGCATCAACAGTCATACTATTTTCTTTCCAGGTTTTCTCATGCTGTATTTGACTATTTCACGCGGCTTGAATCCAAATAGGCTTTTGATGTGGTAAGTTTTAAATTCAACCCAACCATGCCCTACAGTAAAGGAGGGTGTTTTCAGGGAGGTATCATTTAACGGAGCTCGATCGCAAACATATACCATGTCGACCCGTGACTTGATGACCTTCAGATGAAACCTCGAACAAAATGTTCTTCACTGACATCCCTCGTTTATAGGCTGCTAGTGTAACGCTTGGTACGGCAGATCAAGAGTCGGATGGTCTGGTTATCCCACTGCCCAGACACTAGTGGTGTAGAGAGACTGTGATGAGCGGCCACAAGACGCGCCGCTCCCCGGAGGGTTCTGAGATCAGGGCGAAGACGAGACGAGAAGACGGATAGATTCCATAACCTCGACTAGGGGTTTACAGAAGCACATCAGTCACACAAGCTGCCGGCAATGTTGATAGTGAAGAGATATGTTAAACAATGAGGTCAAACTGCAGACGGGCATTCTTGACGAAAGTCTCTTGTCTTGAGAGAGAATCTACGCTGTCAGTGTTCATGTGGTAGGTAACAATATGAACGTTATCGACGTCGTCGTCGTCGTCGTCATCATCATCATCATCATCATCATCATCAACATCAGTAGGTCCAGCATCTTCCATTAAATAAGTAGACAGAATTACCCATCATATCGACTCTGGTTTCACACCCCTTTATATGATTTTGGATCTGTTTAATGTTTGGGGCACTATTGACCATAGCATATTGCTTTATAAACTACATCATTATGGGAGGAGCTGCAGCGCACTTAAACATATGACAAAACAAAATTATAATGCTCATACAGGCCCAATATTCAAGCAACTTCATTTTATCAGTTCAAGATATAATTCAACTACATGGATTGAAATTGTATCATGAACTCGATCACAAAATGCTTCCAAAATATATTTCCGCTATGTTCTCCCAAATAACAAACATCTACACCAATAGTACTAGTTCTCTTTACGTATAAAACTTACCACTCGTATGCAAAGCACACAATTAGAATCAGCCTTCCAAACACAATTCAAAATATTACACATACTATACTGTAAAACGTGTGGTATCCAATCAGTAGCCACACAATATAACAATAATTGCCTGAATAAGAATGAGGCGAATTGCACACATATAAACTGCTGAGTATGTAATAATTTCTCAAGCATATTCTCAAATTCTGGTCTATGCTGCAGACTTAATTGTTTATACGATGTAAATTTTTTGTTTGGCAAATGAAATAATCTGATTCTTAGCCATTATCATCAAAAACGTCGCCATCGTCATCAGCAACAGAATAAACATTATCATCGTCATCACCGTCATCATCATCGTCATCATCGTCATCACCGTCATCCCGTCATCATCGCCAGCAACAATAATATAACCATTGTTATCGTCAACGTTATCATCGTCATCAGCGTCGTCATGTCGGCCTTGTTATCATAATCATCATCGTTTTGATCAGGTTCGTGAAGTCATCCCCGTCATTCATCGTCCCACCTCTGATCATGCCGTCATCACCGTCATGTATCGTGCATAAATAATATAACCACTGTGTATCGTCACGTAAACTTATGTGGCAATGTGGGGGGAGGGGGTTAACTCGACTGGTTATCATAATTGTTCATCGATTTGCATCTCTTTCGTGAAGTGGCTTTATGTCCCACTTGGAGTGGGATGAGGGTATGACAGACATCGTATGGCGATTAGTAGCTTGGTGTAAACGTATGCTTTGTGGCGTATGTGGGGGGAGGGGGTCAACTCGACTGGGCCTCGTTATTGTTCAGCAGATGAGCAGCCTCTTTATGGAAGATGACTTTATGTCCAATTGGAGTGGGTTGAGGGTGCTAGTCGTTGCGGTCGATATCTGATTCACACAAATACACGAGTATTTATGGCGGGAAAGTGACACACTACATGAGATTGCTGTCGAATGCTAGGAAGAAAAGAGTTCATTTTGAGAAAAGCAAATTGTTTGAGAGGGCTGAGAGCGGTCAGATAGATGATAGAGACAAATAACACATATTTAGTCAGTAATATAATGATATACAGTAAGAGAGATCGAAAAAATGAGTCGACAGTAAGAGAGAGGAAGAGGGATATGAGAAAAAGTCACATGAACGACAATGAGTGAGATATATATATATATATATATATATATATATATATATATATATATATATATATATATATATATATATATATATATATATATATATATATATATATATATATATATATGTGTGTGTGTGCGTGTGTGTGTGTCTGTGAAGACGCAACGGAGGGATTGAGTTTCACTAGATATCACATCCCCTGTAAACCCCTAATGATGGCGTTTTCCTATCTGGTGAAGCTTTGATCTTCTAGCGCTTCCGTGTGTGAGCTTCTGGTCTCCCAAGCGACGGCTACAAATCCTTCCGCACGAGGCAAACTATTCTGTGTTCGCAGTTATATACTGATATGCGCCGCCCCGTCTCGGCCTCGCTTTACTTGTTAAGTTATTATGACTGTCCCTGCATTATACGGACCGTCGCCCGGCTTTGGTGGTGACGATCCGACTTCCCGGTATGGAAAGCGTTATCGGGTAGGGACATGATTACGTTGAGATAACTCGGGTATATGTCCTATAGCGCCATTAGACTGCTTATAGCTATTTACCGTGTTAAGTCTCAAAATGCGATTCATCAGCCAGCGTTTCCCTTCTCTTCGCGCGCTGTAACTTATTTTCGGTCGACAGCGGGCTCCTACAATGCAAGCGATGTGGGAAGACAGATCAGACTCTCATCCCACTGACCACTCGCTTCGCCATCACTGACCACTCGCTTCGCCATCACTGACCACTCACTTCACCGCCCCACCTCACTGACCACTCGCTTCACCATGCCACTTCACTGACCACTCGCTTCACCATCCCACCTCACTGACCGCTCACTTCACCATTCCACCTCACTGACCACTCGCTTCACCATCCCACCTCACTGACCACTCGCTTCACCATGCCACCTTACTGAGCATTCGCTTCACCATCCCACCTCACTGACCGCTCACTTCACCATGCCACCTCACTGACCACTCGCTTCACCATGCCACCTCACTGACCACTCGCTTCACCATGCCACCTCAATGGCCACTCGCTTCACCATCCCACCTCACTGACTGCTCACTTCACCATTCCACCTCACTGACTGCTCACTTCACCATTCCACCTCACTGACCACTCGCTTCACCATCCCACCTCACTGACCACTCGCTTCACCATCCCACCTCACTGACCACTCGCTTCACCATCCCACCTCAATGACCACTCGCTTCACCATCCCAAATCTGCGTTCAGCGTAGCTTACTCCCCAAGGTTCAAATCACCCACACGCAACAAGCGCCTTGTCTGCTTCTACCCGCCCAGTAAGGACGGACAGATGCTCCTAAAAGCGTCCACGCCAGCGCTAATTAACACTTAACCTCATCATGCAACCGCCTCAAGCAAGAGACTCGGACCTCCTGCAATCAACCAATCAGCCGATCACTCATCGATCTGACCACTGCGATACAGCTGTAGCAAATTGGGGCTGAGTTGGGTGGAGGGGTGGGGGGGGGGGGGCGGCGACTAAACCGGGATCAAAGCCACAGACAAGGACTGGAATGCGATTAGCGTGGTCGAGTGCGGTCAGTTCTCCTCCGACAGCTATGGCTGGTCGATCATCAAACGAGGTCTAATTTGGAGGGCTGTTTGTGGGCGCGGGTGGTAGGGGTACTATCCGGAGGGTTAGTCTGATTGGGGCAGTCAGCGTGACGCGAGTAATGTCACGTAGTCTGATTGGGGGTAGTCGGCGTGACGCGAGTAATGTCAGGGAGTCTGATTGGGGCAGTCAGCGTGACGCACGGATGAGGGTCATTATGTCACCAATCAATGGCTCCGGCGCATTCATCACCGCGAGCGCCGAGTAGAATACAATTCATCAGCCAATAGACAGATCTAAGCCAACCTGTAGAGCAAACACGCCGACTGATTGGCGACAACTCCTCCGCGTTAAACCACAGTTTCTCTCTCTCCTACCAAGCCAGGCAGCGTGGAGTAGCGAATTAAACACTATACATCCCTCTGACCGTAACACCCATCTGTTATCACGCCGTGCAGACAACCATCTGTTATCACACCGTGCAGCTACTCACCTGTTATCACGCCGTGCAGACACCTATCCGTTATCACGCCGTTCTGCGCTAATGGCTCACCTATCCCCATCATGACATGTTACAGCCGGGATCGGTTAGTGACTCACCCATCCCCATCATGACATGTTACAGCCGGGATCGGTTAGTGACTCACCCATCCCCATCATGACATGTTACAGCCGGGATAGGTTAGTGACTCACCCATCCCCATCGTGATATGTTACAGCCGGGATCGGTTAGTGACTCACCCATCCCCATCATGACATGTTACAGCCGGGATCGGTTAGTGACTCACCCATCCCCATCGTGATATGTTACAGCCGGGATCGGTTAGTGACTCACCCATCCCCATCGTGATATGTTACAGCCGGGATCGGTTAGTGGCTCACCCAGCCACACTTACCCTCAGGCTTTCTTTCAGTCTCCACCTAAATCTACATATTAAATGCAATCTATTCATTACGCTCCCAATTCTTGACCTGACCCAAACGTCGGCCTGCATCAATACGAATAGCCAGCCACGACAAACTTATTTTCTTAATCAGGAGGTATGATATATATTTCATAGCATGGTTTCAGCCAGATGACGGCAGTGTACATGAACATGAGAGCTATAACAAAATAGGCTGGTTTCTATGAAGCTTTCATCAAGTCGGCGGCGATGATGAAGCAGCTGACATTACCGATGCTTTCCTATCAACACGCGGCTGACTGCAATTACAATTTGTGAAATAATTACAGCCATATATTAGGTGCACCATGAAAACACGGTCGTTTTATCTGCTGTCAGATTTCCAGGATCTAACGGAATCGTGCAAAGCCTCTCAGCAAGCCATGGCATTTCACGCCCAATATGAAAAACTCGTCATAATAGCAATATCATACAGGCGGTGTAAATTCACATTGACATCTGATATGAAAGGACGCTCGTCCGCTCGAGTTCATAAGAGTCTGACCCGTGTGACACCTATTTCCAATATCATCACCTCGAATTGATCAGAGTTTCTGTAGCTAGCAAATATAGTAGCTCTGTCTATTGATCCTACGTCATTTAATGGTCGTGTTAAGGTTAGCTTATGAATCCAGACGATGGGGCGGCTTTAGTAGCGCGGCGTATGGGACTAGCAGCAATCTAGACGACGCAGGCGGCTTTAGTAGCGCGGCGTACGGAACTAGCAGCAATACAGACGAAGCGGGCGGCTTTGGTAGCGCGGCGTACGGAACTAGCAGCAATCCAGACGACGCAGGCGGCTTTAGTAGCGCGGCGTATGGAACTTGCAGCAATCCAGACGACGCGGACGGCTTTGTTAGCGCGGCGTACGGAACTTGCAGCAATCTAGACGACGCAGGCGGCTTTAGTAGCGCGGCGTACGGAACTAGCAGCAATCTAGACGACGCGGGCGGCTTTAGTAGCGCGGCGTATTGAACTAGCAGCAATCCAGACGACGCGGACGGCTTTGGTAGCACGGCGTACGGAACAAGCAGCGTGGCTGCTAATCTGGAAAACGGCTACTTGCATATCGGGTTGTGTTAATGTGCTGGGTAATTTGGTAGAATGAGAATCGGTAACTGGTGGTCAGTTATAGAATCTACCAGCACCTTGCTGGACCTTGAGACCCGACCAGATGTAACAGCGACACGTAGAGTGTATGTTGCTGCTATTGATATATCGATTACGCAAATAGTCCGGCGAGAAAACTAGCGAGCTGCTCCATATACTAGACTCTGAAGAAAACAATGAGTGTACACGTAGCTAGAAGAACTATTGGTGGTTTGCACATATACTTATTATTGAAAAAAAAACCCAGACGGCGTATAGCGGGGTGAGTAATACACAAGGTGACCGTCGCGATGAGAGAGGGTGGGGAGGGGGATCGCATCAATAGTCCGGCGAGAAAAAGCTGCTCCAGTTGGGACTCTGGGTGGGGGTAGCATGGTGCCTTTGCTTTGTTGGGACAAATACACAAGGTATGAGGGTGGGGAGGGGGATCGCATCAGAACAGTTGAGGCTCTGGTGGGGGGTAGATGGGCCTTTGGGTCTTGGTTGATATGGCTCTGGTAGGGTGAGGGGGTCTCGGTTGAGGCTCTGGTAGGGTGAGGGGGTCTAGGTTGAGGCTCTGGTAGGGTGAGGGGGTCTCGGTTGAGGCTCTGGTAGGGTGAGGGGTCTCGGTGAGGCTCTGTTAGGTTGAGGGGCTCTCGGTTTAGGCTCTGGTAGGGAGAGGGGGTCTCGGTTGAGGCTCTGGTAGGGTGAGGGGGTCTCGGTTGAGGCTCTGGTAGGGTGGGGGGGTCTCGGTTGAGGCTCTGGTAGGGTGAGGGGGTCTCGGTTGAGGCTCTGGTAGGGTGAGGGGGTCTCGGTTGAGGCTCTGGTAGGGTGAAGGGGTCTCGGTTGAGGCTCTGGTGGGGTGAGGGGTCTCGGTTGAGGTGTGAGAAGTAAGTGGCTGTTAGAGGTAATGGGATTGAGGAAGCCAGAGGTAAGAGGTCAGACAAGTGACGGATAGGTCGGCTTCTGCTGCTAAGTGGTCGATGGTAATTGAATGTTTGGTGCATCAAAATTCATTCATTCTTAAGCAGCCGCATGGACGGGAAATTGTTGGATATAACAGCAACGCAAAATGTATTCTTGAAAACGTGGGCGCCGAATCCGCGTCTTGTGAGTTTCGGAAGGTCCAAGTCAAGCATCTATCCAAACGCCGGGTGGGTGTTTTAGCGAGTGTGGCGGCAATATAGTGAACACAATGTTGACGATTGGTAGGTAGGCCATGAGCCGTGTTAAGCGGGATCCAACAGTTAAACATGAAATAAACAAGGCGCGCATGGACCGGGACAAACAGCCCATAACAATAGCTCTTATGAGTAATGGTATATTCATATTATCGGTAAGGGGTAAAGGCGAAAATTAATGGATCTTCTGAGCCGTAGAGTAATTAATTGGTCCTAGTATCAACCATGCATCATTGGCTACATGGCTTGCATCCCCCACGCAACTAACCTCTCCCGGCCCCACCCTTGAGGCCTAGTTATCCCATACCACTAACCCCTCCCCACCTTTGAGACCTAGTTAGCCCATACCACTAACCCCTCCCCACCTTTGAGACCTAGTTAGCCCATACCACTAACCCCTCCCCACCTTTGAGACCTAGTAAGCCCATACCACTAACCCCTCCCCACCTTTGAGACCTAGTTAGCCCATACCACTAACCCCTCCCCACCCTTGAGGCCTAGTTATCCCATACCACTAACCCCTCCCCACCCTTGAGGCCTGGTCTTCCCCTACGACTAACCCCTTCCCGCCCCTTTCGCGAGGTAACACCACATCACGACGCCGTTATGTTCGACATTGACACTCCCTATCTACCACCGCGTACCTTGGTGATGCTCGACTGAGGCCATTGAACTGCACGTGTCCTTGATCCCGTGTTCTCCCACCGATGTCGACAGGTCATGAATAAAGATATCAATACATTTATAGATGTGACAAGAGCATCACTGAACGCTTACGGTGGTGTTGGTGGCATTAGCTGTATAACATTACGTGTTGAACAACGAGTGACTCACCCCGTCATCCTCTCCGTAAGAAGTACGGATTAGAAGGACTCACGCCGACTAATAGAAATCATCAATCAATCTGACTTGAGTTCAATTACGTAAGAGTACGGTGGATCACAGATCCATTCTTGCTGTCCGCCTTGGGTGATGGTGCCTAGCGACGGCGCCAGCTGCTGAAGCTGCGCGGGGCTTCGCCGCATCATCCGCCTGAATGACGGCACTAGGCACTCGGGTTCCCGCAAATATGGAGGATGTAATTGGCATTTGATCAGAGGTAAGTTGTCCATTAGCGGAACAGAGTTGTAAAGTTGATATCTTGACCTCATCCTCTAGAGCGTTTCCATCGCCAGACATATTCGTTCTAATACCAGTCTTCTGTCTACATCAGCCCTTTCTCTGTCCGTCCCCAGACGACCTCACACACAAACCCACACCTACCTACCACTCCTCTAGTCCTTACTCAGTCACCCATGCTCTTACCCACGCACACTTATTCACCCCTGCTCTTACCCACGCACTCTAATTCACCCATGCTCTAACCCACGCACTCTAATTCACCCATGCTCTTACCCACTCACTCTTTTTCACCCATGCTCTTACCCACGCACTCTAATTCAACCATGCTCTTACCCACGCACTCTAATTCACCCTATATCTTACCCACGCACTATAATTCACCCACTCTCTTACCCACGCACTCTAATTTACCCATGCTTTTATCCACGCACTCTAATTCACCCATTATCTTACCCATTCACTCTAATTCACCCATCCTCACTATCATGCGGGATAACACCGATGATCTGGGTGAGGGGTTGCACACTCTAATAGCACCCATCACTACTCTGGGTGTGGGATTGCACTGCGGATCATGGTGCGGGATGGCACTACGGATCTGGGTGCTGGGATAGCACTACGGATCTGGGTGCGGGATTGCACTACGGATCTGGGTGCGGGATTGCACTACGGATCTGGGTGCGGGATTGCACTACGGATCTGGGCGCGGGAGCACTACGGATCTGGGTACGGGATTGCACTACGAATCTGGGCGCGGGATTGCACTACGGATCTGGGTGCGGGATTGCACTACGGATCTGGACTTCCTTGAACGCTTTCTGGACTAGCAAAACAACACGGCAGTGGGTACCTAGCTCAATGTAATACGTTCTGTTGTCCAAACGGGTCTTGCACAGCGTTAATATTGCGGGATTGCCATCGGGATTGCACTCACTGTGATATGCTACGGTCGCCTGACTATTAACTATCCAGGTGAGGCGTCCCTAACAACAGGGATCAGAGATGGCGTATTGTACTCGTTCCGTAGGGATCGCGTGATGTCCGCACGATCTGGCCTGCGGAAGCCAAAAGTGGTTGGAGCACAACAATGGGATACTCCGCGCAACTAATAGCAGCCCGATAAGTGAGAGAAGTCGACGACGGGTGATGAAAAGCAGATACCATACTGCTGGACGTCTAGGGCCCTTTAACCCGCCTGTGGTATGCTACCAGTCCTGAGAAGCTATTATACCGTCAGTCCTATCTAGAGTGCGACTTGAAAGAACGTCTGCCAAACTCATACGTTCGCTCGAATCTAAGGTGATGGATGTGATCAAGTGTCGCATTTATTGAACAATATGATGCCCATTCTGATTGCACCCCTTTGCCTGGGTATTGCCGAAATCACGCCTCAAAGTCAGCTTTTATACTGACATAATCGTAATGAATTACACGAAGTTGACTTTAGCTGGCGACGCGCGTTGTCTGCACCGTTGATTGACGCCTGGCGCAAGCATTCCGGTCCATTGGGAAAACTTGACGGCTCCAGGTCCCAAGGGGGCGCTGACGTAGACTGTGTGGCCTGCTACGGACGCAGTATTCCCGGAGTTAATGACAGAGCAACAGTACAATACTTGCCGACTGCGTCTCTCTATTGGTAGCCGTATAGAAGGAACACTATATTTAAGTAGCGGCGACTAGTTTAGATCAACCGACGCGCTTTGAAATGAAGGATTCGTCGCAGTAATCATTCGCGATCCTCAACAGATCTGTGCTGTCGAGCCAACCAAGTGGTTTCATTTCCTACGCCTTCTCCACATCAAGTCATTATATTCCTGTCTTAGGTTGCATGTCCTTTCATGCTCTTGTTGAATTTATAATCTCCTCTAGGGTTTACCTGAGTTTATGCAATCTACTGCTGTGGTTAAAAGTCCGAGTGATTGAGAACGTATACAAGCCGCCCATCAGTGGTTAAAAGTCCGACCCCTAAAGGGTATGATTGAGGACGTATACAAGCCGCCCATCAGTAGTTAAAAGTCCGACCCCTTAAGGGTATGATTGAGGACGTATACAAGCCGCCCATCAGTGGTTAAAAGTCCGACCCCTTAGGGTATGATTGAGAACGTATACACGCCGCCCATCAGTGGTTAAAAGTCCGACTCCTTAGGGTATGATTGAGGACGTATACACGCCGCCCATCAGTGGTTAAAAGTCCGACTCCTTAGGGTATGATTGAGGACGTATGCAAGCCGCCCATCAGTAGTTAAAAGTCCGACCCCTTAGGGTATGATTGAGGACGTATACACGCCGCCCATCAGTGGTTAAAAGTCCGACTCCTTAGGGTATGATTGAGGACGTATACAAGCCGCCCATCAGTAGTTAAAAGTCCGACCCCTTAGGGTATGATTGAGGACGTATACAAGCCGCCCATCAGTAGTTAAAAGTCTGACCCCTTAGGGTATGATGGAGGACGTATACAAGCCGCCCATCAGTGGTTAAAAGTCCGACTCCTTAGGGTATGATTGAGGACGTATACAAGCCGCCCATCAGTGGTTAAAAGTCCGACTCCTTAGGGTATGGTTGAGGACGTATACACGCCGCCCATCAGTGGTTAAAAGTCCGACTCCTTAGGGTATGATTGAGAACGTATACAAGCCACCCATCAGTGGTTAAAAGTCCGACTCCTTAGGGTATGATTGAGGACGTATACAAGCAACCCATCAGTGGTTAAAAGTCCGACCCCTTAAGGGTATGATTGAGGACGTATACACGCCGCCCATCAACTTCTGTTGCGCATCATACCTTCGTCTCTGACTGTCTTTAGGTAGACTTAATCTGAATACCGACCTCCGTTGACGCAATACCTGTCAATAATCAGCCCCCAACCCCCCCCCCCCCCCACCACGTGAGATGCCAGTAGATTGATTAATCTATGACTGGATTTGCGTTATACGAGCGACCATCGAGTGATGTCCATTGGCCGACCAGAGGTCGATGAGGGCGACATAGGTAGGTGATGCCCGTCTACCGCCTCCTGCCTTCTGATTGGTACAAAACTTAATCTGTCCTCTGTATGATGCAGAAATCGAACTAGATTACTCCTAAGATGCATATAGCCAAAATTCTGTAGTTAGAGGTTAATGGAGAATGTCGACCTTGACCTCGGGATCATTGACCCTCAGCAAACATTATGGGAGGAGCTAGTTATTGCCCCATCATCCTTGAATACCTTGGGGCTCGGTAGGAACTGCAATAGATGCGTGTTTATAATAACACGATTTGACAAGGCTAACACAGCGGTCAGCCCCTAGGGACGTGCACGTAGAGTCTGCTAATTGCACATGACACTGGCCTTAGGACTGGCAGCATGTGGCAATCATAACGTCCTTGTCTTGTCCAAAATTGTTCAGTCCCAACCACCCCAGACGCTAACATGCAAGGCATTCTCTTGTTGGGACATGTCAGCAGTTAGTTACATACTCACGTTAATTGACAACTTGTACCAGCATTGTTTGGGTCGGTCATTACAGGTCAGAATGTGCAGCAACATTCTATTTGTGATACTAAACATCGTTCACAGGGACAAACAAATTAAGTTAGATCTGTTTTATGTCATCGTAGTAATAAATTGCATGGCGTTGCATTTCTATGATCACTTATTGAAGTATGAGTTATAAGATCGTTATCACTACGCCTTGTTGTACTGCATGTAGTTCACATTTTCCGCCCGTTTTGTGAGATGCTCTTCCGCAACAAGAAAAATACACTTGTTTGCCTGGTTAAGATTCGTAAAACTTGCCCAAGTGTCATATACGCGTCTATCTCATTGTTAACACATGAGAGCTGCGCGGTGTCTCAAACAAAGCCGCCTGCTTGACAGGTGAGGTTTGTTTCCGCCACTTGCCAATGGAAGGAAGCCAGACATCGATAGTAAAACAACAGCAGTCGATGCCAACCAAATAGCGATGGCGATCACCCATGGCATCGTCATACCCCTATATTACCGCACATTTGCTGAATAATTAAAACACTCTCAACATTCATAGATAATTTGCTCCACGACCTGATGTGGGGCTTGGAATAGGTACTCCACACGTCATTCATATTCATGCCCAATAGTTGGTTTGCATATTCTTCACCAGCATCCCTTAAGTGTCATCATTGTATCGGCAACTCCTCTTTCTTCAAATTGCTATGTGGGGGAGGGCTAGACGTAAGTAGTATATATATATATAAATGTATATATATATATATATATATATATATATATATATATATATATATATATATATATATATATATATATATATATATATATATATATATGAATAGAGAGAGATATAGAGCAAGAGATAGATATATAGAGATAGATTAATAGATAGATAGATAGATAGATAGATAGATAGATAGATAGATAGATAGATAGATAGATAGATAGATAGATAGATAGATAGATAGATAGATAGATAGATAGATAGATAGATAGATAGATAGATAGATAGATAGATAGATAGATAGATAGATAGATAGATAGATAGATAGAGGGATATAGAGGGAGATAGAGAAAGAGATAAAGAGAGAGGTAGAGAGAAGCAAGAGAGAGCGAGAGAGAGAAAGATAGAGATAAAGAAAGAGATATAGGGGAGCAAAGAGTGATAAAGAAAGAGAGATATATAGAGAGAGGAAAGAAAGAAGAGAGAGAGGTAGGGATAGAGAAGGGAGAGGCAGATAGAAAGAAATATCGATAGAGAGAGGGGAGAGGAGAGAGATAGAAGGGAGAGAGAGAGTGAGAGATAGAGACAGATTGAGAGACAGATAAAGAGAGATATAGAGACATATAGAGAGATATTGAGAGAGAGAGAGAGAATATTATAAAAGGACAAGTGGGAGATAGTGAGGGACACCATTGTTCCTCAGAATACAGAGAGATGAAGAACCAATTAATTATTCCCCATGCAAGGTGAACGTTCCTTGCTGCTTATAACAAGGTGCACACTGACGTGTACTGACAACATAATAGAGAGTTCGATATGTTCGCAATGACGCGACTATGGATGGGAAGTTCCTATGGATAGGATACAAGGTATTCAGAAAATGTCCCAATGGTGAACCAATGATGTCCCAATGGTGGACCAATCATGTCCCAATGGTGGACCAATTAAGTCCCAAAGGTGAACCAATGATGTCCCAATGGTGGACCAATGATGTCCCAAATGTGGACCAGTGATGTCCCAATGGTGGAACAACGATGTCCCAATGGTTAACCAACGATGTCCCAATGGTGGACAAATGATGTCCCAATGGTGGAACAACGATGTCCCAATAGTGAACCAACGATGTCCCAATGATGTCCCAAGGGTGCACCAGTGATGTCCCAAAGGTGGACAGGAACGACATCACGGCTATGAAATATAGTATTGCAATGACACGCTCCCGAGATGGTGAAAGAATGACAAAGGTTGTATGAAACCGCGACTATTGAGATGATCTATGAGGAGGTCAATATCAGACAACCTCAGTTTTCGATTCTCGTGTATGGAGCAGCAGCTTAACTCTTCAGGCAGTGATTTCATAACGGAGCTATAATATAAGGCCGAATTGATGTGACTCCGGGCAGCGGTACATAACCCAAGCTGCCAATTCCGCTTAAATTTGAAATAAAAACAACGACAACAACAGCACTGCGGGCAACTCTACCTCAACACGGAGACCGGATAATGCCTGCCTGGTTAAGATTCGTAAAACTTGTCATTTCATGGTTAACACATGAGAGCTGCGCGGTGTCTCAAACAAAGCCGCCTGCTTGACAGGTGAGGTTTGTTTCCGCCACTTGCCAATGGAAGGAAGCCAGACATCGATAGTAAAACAGCAGCAGTCGATGCCAACAGACCTCATAGTCTAAGTCATCTGCCATGGTCTCGTCAAACCTCTCGTCAAACCTAAAAACCTCTCGTCAAACCTCCCGTCTGTCATGTTTGTCGTCACCCTACGTATCATTACATTATGCGTGCTTAGATCGTGAATACTTCTTCCATGCGACTTTCATATAAATACTCGGTAGTAAGCTTGAATATTCATGTCTATCATTTTTCTTGGACACCAGCGCCCGCTGAGGGTAGCATTGTTGTGTACAATGCGAGTCGATAGCTTTGTGTGAATCAAATGTTTTCCTAGTTCTCCATAATGCTTGCATCGATGCAAACTTTTTTTAAGCTGTCAGAGATTTTAAAGTACGTGTTAGATGAATAAATACACGGCTATTCTCCTCCAGTTTGGTGAGCAAATTGACGAATAGTGTTGCCTATAAGAATGGATTGGGGTTCCGGCAGAAGCGAACGCCTCCTGTGATATTCGATTAATCAGTCTAGTATTAAGTGGGTGATTGTGTTAGCTTGGTACCTGTATATATTACGTGTCAGTAGAGACATCTGTTGGCAGTCGATCCTGATTAATGTTCAATATTAATTATACATAGTACAATCTTCGCGCCGGTTATTTGTATGCCGGTACATTGTCAATGGCTTGGTGCTTACACGTTTCCGTGACCAGTATTGACCAAATGACCAGCACTGTGACCGTGATAGTTGAAACAGTGGTCACAAGTACCTCTTAGTGACCATGTCTAGACAGTGGTAAACATGTTGTGCTGTAGGTGTTTCTGACTAATTGACGAGTCAGTCTGCAGGTGTTTCTGACTAATTGACGAGTCATTCTGCGTATTGTAGACTTTGTGGACAAGCCAGTGGTATCGCCAAAACGCTTATGACGCTCCAACGTTTATCAAATCAATTATACCTTATAACTTCATTACACTTGGCGTCATCATGTAAAGATAACAAGCGAACACATGTTGAGCAAGGTGATAAATGAATGACAAATGAATAATTTAGCCAGTTAAGTAGGTTATTACATTCAAACTAGGGCCCCTTGGGGTAATTGGAGAAGCAATGTTTTTCCATGTATGCAATGATACCCGATCTGTTTTTGGATGAAGCCACTGTCGGCTTCAATACGATCAGCTGTGCGCAGGTTTACACGTGAGTAGTATGTTGTACAACTTGCTGAACGAGCATTCATAATGCCTTGCTTCTGAATTTACTAGCAATATAATGATTTAATCTAATCACACTACTTGCTGACCTCTTGAAATACGTATATATGTTCCGATGTTTGAATCATTATTGGCATGAACTGACATAGGTCTCCCTTTTAACTGTTACCCCTGATTGACTGTCGGGCTCTGTTCGATCCCTCCCTAGATGGCCAGCCGCCACCGTTCAGTAGCAGGTGGTCATTTAAGACATATGTCTTAATACTTGAGCGGAGTTTGAAAGCTGATCCGCGCTTTTCCATTTTGATTTTATCCCTAACCTCTAGGTGCGCCAATTTTGTGCTTTCAGGACCATAATGATTATAAATGAAAATCCATTGAAGAGCCTGCTTATTAGATAACGATCCCCGGGCTGTCACTTTTTTCCGACGAATTAGTCCAAGCACATGTACGGTAGTCCTTGCAAAGAACTCATACACAACACAGTAGAATTGTTGTTGCTAGCCGTAGAAACTGTTCCTCTGCGTCTTGTTGCCACGCGGGGGCTCAGGTGACCACGAGTGAATTGCATATTTAAGACAAGCGGACCAACAAAACAAGTAACTAATAAACTTAAATGTTCACAAACAATTACATTGAATTAAGTTAGGCTTGCAATCGCGCGACATTTGATGCTGTAGATTTTAGGCAGGACCTTAATCCCGCTGATATCGCCTTGTTTGCGAATGTGTATGTGTTATGCTGGTTGATACCAGGTACCCTTGATATCGCGATGTTGGCAATGTCGACAAACGGCCACTCATCTGAATGATTGAACCAATCGCAAGAAACATTTGGCTTCTCAATCACACGCGGAACACAAGTTCTATTTAACAGGGGGCATTACTTGCTTCGACAATACAACCAGCCGCGTTCTATACCGCTGACTAACAATACCCCCAGTAGCTCTCACTAGGACCTGTATTTACTCGGCTGACCATCGTTAGGTGGAATTGTTCCGGATGGAAAAATGAGGAATTGGTCTGGAGGCGTTGTGTCCATTTGTAAGCGTGTCCGGATTTCACAGGGACGTTCCACAGAGAACAGGAAATAATGGCATAGATGTGTGTTGCCGTTAGTGTCCACACAATGTTCAGAAAACATTGTGCTGGCAGATGCAAGCTTATTGACACGACAACTATATTATAGTGTGTGGTGGTAGATGGCTGGCCGAGGAGCCCGGTTAATTGATTGGGGTTGAACCACGAGGTGATATTGCTACTGTGATGAATGAGGGTAGTTGTGATGCTTGAACAGCAGCCATTTTCTCACTCTGCACCCGCCACCTCCGCACAACCGCATTCACCTCGATCACCACGCCCCGGCAGCTCACCTTCCTACTACTGGCGTTTAAGATATTTGTTCAGAGATAATCCCTTTGATCATGGTGTTCTATATTGTTATACAGACGCTTGCAATCGCAATCAACTTCGCTTTGATGACAGCTCATGTGTGAAAGAAAAAATTCAGACCCATTTGTTTGATCTGGGCGCCAGGAACACACTCACTCCGTGTTGCCATTGGTCACGTGAATATATTTCTCCTCCGGTAAGCTTTAGACGTAAGCCATTGTCCAGAAGAATAGTTTTTTTTACACACGATTATATAAAATATGCTAATTGTAACAACGTACACCGGAAGGATAACCATGACAACTCTACTTGAAATCAATCCAAAATACAATGAAGTCTCAGTATCCTCCGTCTGCTTTGTAACTAGGTCAACAGCCGGGCTTCTGTCATTTTTCACGAGATGCGGCGTTTTATCATAAAGTGATCGCATAATGAATATTTATTACAAGTAAAATATTGCATCATCATTCATGTCGCGTGGCTTAAGGTTTCTTTTATGACTTATGGTTACTTTAGGCGCGTGATATATATTTATTCTACCATGGCCGTAATATCATAGGTTGTGGTTTCATAACAATGTTACATTCTGCATATCATATTAAAATGTTTGTAAACCAACAATGACCTTATAACGATTTATCGGGAACCAGCAGTATGACCAATAGGTGTTGTGGGTGTACACCTTTAAGCGCCATCCCGTCACCAACGGCAAGTGACATACAGGAGAACTCAATCTGGCATCCTGCTTCACGAAATTGACATCCCACATTATCATGGTTCCCATCGTACGGATCGCATATCCCTTTAGATAGTCGCTGAAATAATATTATACGGCATAGTTTTATGAATCGCTATCTATGAAAATATTCCTTATAGCCTCTAAGCTCAAGTATGATTAGAGGCTTCAGCATTGAGCACTGGGTTTAACCGGGGATGTCCGGGTAAAATGTCAAAGCCAACTCAAATATATATATATATATATATATATATAGATATATATATATATATATATATATATATAGATATATATATATAGATATATATATATATAGAGAGAGAGAGATAGAGATATATAGAGATATAGATATATCTATATCTAGAATATAGAGAGAGATATCTCTATAGAGAGATCTATATATCTCTATATATATATCTATATATATCTATATATATCTATATATATCTATATATCTCTATATATATATATATATATATATATATATATATATATATATATCTCTATATATATATATATATATATATATATATGTCGTGTGTTGCGACGCCCTTAGTCACACGGTTGCAATGTTACGATTTGTTTAATTAAATAAAATACTTCGTGTTTTGAAAGCCATGAGTTGGCAAATTCCCCGTTAAATGATAGGACTATGATAACGTATAGATTGTTTTAGATGTTAATGAGTGACACAGTTAGACCTGCTATATTCCATGTACCTTGCTTCCATGGTATCAACCACATTTGACGTCAAAGCATATATGTCACAGCCTTAGTATCTGGTCATTGGCGCCCTAGTATGATATTCCTACCATCCTGTGTATCCAGCGTCAGAGCACCTACTTCATCCATTGCAGGTCACAAGGGGTTTGCCATTTTGTCAATTAATGGATCCATACAATGTACATAATAAGTGAACAAGAATGACATAAGTTTATACCCCACGCCCCTATAAAAGATCTGAAATTAATCCACTTATATTCACAGTCCTAATTGTAATGGAAAGTGTGCCGCCATGTGGTTCCCGCAATAATACAAACCATGCTGTCATTGTTAAGATACAATGACTTGTCCAGACTACCTCTCGCTCATGATTCTCATCTGTTCGATACCACCCTGGAAATACAACAATCGTTAAATAACCAGTTGTGAACCTCCCATATGCCGCTGAGCTGTCATTGGCTACCGGCCAGTCATAACGACCATGATTGACAGCGAACTCGTGGCTTGCGTGTGTACTCTGTGTACCTAGCCTGATCGGATGAAGTCATGACATCAATCGGGGTTAGTAACAACGCATTCAGATATATGCCTATACCCTCCTCGATTTTCCAAGTTATTTAATGTCTGGTTAATAGCCCATTCGTGTTCAATGTTATTCAATGTCTGGTTAATAGCCCATTCGTGTTCAATGTTATTCAATGTCTGGTTAATAGCCCATTCGTGTTCAATGTTATTCAATGTCTGGTTAATAGCCCATTCGTGTTCAATGTTATTCAATGTCTGGTTAATAGCCCATTCGTGTTCAATGTTATTCAATGTCTGGTTAATAGCCCATTCGTGTTCAATGTTATTCAATGTCTGGTTAATAGCCCATTCGTGTTCAATGTTATTCAATGTCTGGTTAATAGCCAATTCGTGTTCAATGTTATTCAATGTCTGGTTAATAGCCCATTCGTGTTCAATGTTATTCAATGTCTGGTTAATAGCCCATTCGTGTTCAATGTTATTCAATGTCTGGTTAATAGCCCATTCGTGTTCAATGTTATTTAATGTCTGGTTAATAGCCCATTCGTGTTCAATGTTATTTAATGTCTGGTTAATAGCCCATTCGTGTTCAATGTTATTCAATGTCTGGTTAATAGCCCATTCGTGTTCAATGTTATTCAATGTCTGGTTAATAGCCCATTCGTGTTCAATGTTATTCAATGTCTGTTAATAGCCCATTGGTTAATGTCTGGTTATAGCCCATTCGTGTTCAATGTTTCAATGTCTGGTTAATAGCCCATTCGTGTTCAATGTTCAATGTCTGGTAATAGTTCAATGTTATTCAATGTCTGGTTAATAGCCCATCGTGTTCAATGTTATTCAATGTCTGGTTAATAGCCCATTCGTGTTCAATGTTATTCAATGTCTGGTTAATAGCCCATTCGTGTTCAATGTTATTCAATGTCTGGTTAATAGCCCATTCGTGTTCAATGTTATTCAATGTCTGGTTAATAGCCCATTCGTGTTCAATGTTATTCAATGTCTGGTTAATAGCCCAATGTTCAATGTTATTCAATGTCTGGTTAATAGCCCATTTCGTGTTCAATGTTATTCAATGTCTGTCTGTTTAATAGCCCATTCGTGTTCAATGTTATTCAATGTCTGGTTAATAGCCCATTCGTGTTCAATGTTATTCAATGTCTGGTTAATAGCCCATTCGTGTTCAATGTTATTCAATGTCTGGTTAATAGCCCATTCGTGTTCAATGTTATTCAATGTCTGGTTAATAGCCCATTCGTGTTCAATGTTATTCAATGTCTGGTTAATAGCCCATTCGTGTTCAATGTTATTCAATGTCTGGTTAATAGCCCATTCGTGTTCAATGTTATTCAATGTCTGGTTAATAGCCCATTCGTGTTCAATGTTATTCAATGTCTGGTTAATAGCCCATTCGTGTTCAATGTTATTCAATGTCTGGTTAATAGTCTGGTTAATATGTCTGGTTAATAGCCATTCGTGTTCGATGTTATTCAATGTCTGGTTAATAGCCCATTCGTGTTCAATGTTATTCAATGTCTGGTTAATAGCCCATTGGTGTTCAATGTTATTTAATGTCTGGTTAATAGCCCATTCGTGTTCAATGTTATTCAATGTCTGGTTAATAGCCCATTCGTGTTCAATGTTATTCAATGTCTGGTTAATAGCCCATTCGTGTTCAATGTTATTCAATGTCTGGTTAATAGCCCATTCGTGTTCAATGTTCAATGTCTGGTTAATAGCCATTCGTGTTCAATGTTATTTCAATGTCTGGTTAATAGCCCATTCGTGTTCAATGTTATTTAATGTCTGGTTAATAGCCCATTCGTGTTCAATGTTATTCAATGTCTGGTTAATAGCCCCCGTGTTCGTGTTATTCAATGTCTGGTTAATAGCCCATTCGTGTTCAATGTTCAATGTCTGGTTTAGCCCATTCGTGTTCAATGTTATTCAATGTCTGGTTAATAGCCCATTCGTGTTCAATGTTATTCAATGTCTGGTTAATAGCCCATTCGTGTTCAATGTTATTCAATGTGGTTCAATGTTATTCAATGTCTGGTTAATAGCCCATTCGTGTTCGTGTTTCAATGTCTGGTTAATAGCCCATTCGTGTTCAATGTTATTCAATGTCTGGTTAATAGCCCATTCGTGTTCAATGTTATTCAATGTCTGGTTAATAGCCCATTCGTGTTCAATGTTATTCAATGTCTGGTTAATAGCCCATTCGTGTTCAATGTTATTAAATGTCTGTTAATAGCCCATTCGTGTTCAATGTTATTCAATGTCTGGTTAATAGCCCATTCGTGTTCAATGTTATTCAATGTCTGGTTAATAGCCCATTCGTGTTCAATGAAATGGGGGATTTGGGTTAAGCCATTAACATGGTTAAGCTATGCAACGATATGTTTAATATGAATATACCTGTTATCTATACAGCAAGTTTAGCAAGTTCAAAAGTGACATTATTTAACATTTATTCTAACATCTACGAATGCTAAGTACATGGTAAGCAGTTAGCATAAACCTACAGACATTGAAATAAGGTAATTATTGATACATTGAAAGCAAATGATTCCTAAAGGGTTTTGTAAATGCGTGATAAGTAAAAGGGCATTTCAACAATTCTTCGTTGAGGTTGTTATTCTTTATTTTGCCACTGACAAGCGTGGATTGGCCCCGAGGAGTGCCATTAAACCGTGGAATTATAAATGAGTGATTGTGACTTGTGGAATAGCTTTGTGTCGTAAGTGTTTGTACAAACGTGGACTGCAGATGAGGTGGTAACTCGTTTAGAGCGGCTTCATACATTAATTGCATTGTCCTCTATGGTCAATCAAAGCATGTAGCTTCAGAACTTTAAATTGATAACATTTTTGAGTGGTGTGTTCTGAGTATCCCGTATTTGTTATTAATCTAATGCATATCTTTTTCTGCTATTAAGTCTCGTTTTGTAGGTATTACCCCATATATCACAGCGGTACAACAAATGTGGCTCGATTAGAGTTCAATATAGTGTACATAGCGTATGTGTGTCGAGTATATCTTTTGTTCTATATAAAACAGACATGTTTTTGGATATTTTATCTTCTACGAGTTCGTTATCAATCACTGTGCCGAGCAATTGTATTTTGTCAACCCTTTCAAGTATGTTACCCTCCAAAGTTATTAACCGTTTAATTTTGTTCTTCGCGCGTCAGGAGAACACTTGCATATTATTGCTCTTATCAGATATAATCCGTTTCTGTTTGTTGTGTGAAGACACATGCTGTCACAATAAACCTTGCGCTGTCATTAGCTATTGAGGGAGATGGCAAATGAGGATGGCAATGTTTAATATCCCTCAACTGCAATAATTTATGGCCATTGTGACAAAGTGATATAACAAAGTGATATAACAAAGTGATATAACAAAGTGATATAACAAAGTGATATAACAAAGTGATATAGCAAGTGATATAACAAGTGATATAACAAGTGATATGACAAAGTGATATGACAAGTGATATGACAAGTGATATAACAAAGTGATATAACAAAGCAGATATTCGTAGGCGCCACAGGTGTTGATGATGAATAATGAAGGGACCACTATCCTCAAATAGTCACAGCAATAATTGACAATTTGAAGTACTGAAGGTGTGCGTGAAAGAACATATTTCATCCCACATAACATTAAGTCAGCATCAGCTCGCCCGATACAATGATTTGCATTAAGAGAGCCTTGCTCACTGTTGCATACACATATATGGATACTACCAATCTATCTCTGTATGCTGCAGCACGGTATTTACATCAGCAACATTTTGGTTTTCTCGTTTACTGTAGGAGTGTGTGCGAGAGTTCGAGAGAATGAGATGTGAGCTATCTTGAGTCAACACCAAGAAAAGCGTCCATAAAATCCTTTCCAAAGGGCACAATCACGAGCAAATACTAGACCTCAATCCCAGTTTTATTACATGACCCAAGGCGATATAGAATCCTGGTTCAAAATGATTTTGCCAAAACATGGCATACATCATTTCATCACAATAAGGACGGAAACCGAGACACCGGAGTGTAATGCTGATAGTCTCTTTATTAACACTGATCTCACCTATATTTTTGCATCCTGAATCATCCGGCTTTCTGGTTTTTAGTTCCTACCTCGCAATTTGTTTATACCATATTATAAAAACCTAATGCCCCAGGCTAGCAACAGGGCATCTCATGTTCCCCCATAAGTCATCAGGGTGTACTAACACCGGCTGCTTCTCTGATTCATCTATTCATTATTCAATGACATTTGATAACGTCATCATCATCATCATCATCATCATCATCATCATCATCATCATCATCATCATCATCATCGCAGTAGTATTCACTCTGTGCTATTATGTTGCCGTTATCATCGTCCTCCCAATGAGGTAGGCAGTGTCGTCAACAGAGGTGGAGCTGGGAGCTGGATCTTAGCAGTTGATCCCCAGTCTGCCACTATTGTGTGGCGTATTTATATATTCATATGGCTCGAGGGACTATATTATGGATCTGTCAATTAGATGTCAAGATCAAGGGACACTTGAACATTACAACACTACTAGTCAACCGCCCATAAGATATAACCTCGTGTCAGGATATAAGCGAGGGATGGATGAACGCGTCCGAGATGAAGAGGCTTCTCCCTCATGGTTTAGATGCCCAATATACTAAGCTGCTTGTGTTCTCCTTTGGGAATGTATCAGATCATTATACGACAGCATAAGGCTCTGTGAAAAACCCCCATAAATGATATGATGTCTTATCCAAGATAATACATTGGAAATTGCAAAATCCACCGTGTCCGCCACTAATACGACATCAATGTAGGCACCAGGACCCATCGTGGACATTCTGAGCTTGTATCCATATCTGTAGCAGAAAACTCAGACCAGATATATTGTGTCTATGAAATATAACAGGTAAACAGGATATAAGCGTAAACAGTTATGAAATATAGCAGGTAAACTTGTGTGGTCGGGCAGTGGTGTCGTCTTACTGAAGAGCTTTGTCTCATAGATAACACAACACCTTTGTTATTCAGTGATACAAGTGATCGATCAATAATATCGCAATGCTTAACTGATTCGAACAAAAAATGTTCTTATTACTCTGACAGAGTGACAGAGAGATTGAGACAAAGTCAAGGCGTCTAAGATAAAGATAGGGAAAATGCCTGGGGTGAGCAAAAGAGCGAAACAAGTCAGCTGGCTCGGTTTGCTTTGGAGTGTCCATGGTAGGTGACCCAATAAAATATTCAGGCTCTGAAATGTGGTATGGGAATGACACAAGAAACAACTGGCATGAGGCGACGTAGCTTGTATGAGATTGTAACAATCAAAATGATCTATGGGTTGTGAATATCCCATTTACAATTCTCGTGTATGTAGGAGCTGCAAGTCTGAATACAGTCACGTCATAAACGACCCACCGCAGTGAGCTCATTAACGGACAACTTGAAGTGACATTGTTTCAATCAAAGCTATTCATTTAAAGGGTAGCAGTCGCGCGACCTCGCAACAAGACTACATCAATCGACCTCATCACTAGAACTCATTGTTTGAACTCATTCCCAGACCACATCTTTAGTCTGTATCGCTGGACCACATAGCTGGACCTCATCAAAATGACCTTTCTACAACTAAGCCAACATGCTGCACGCATTTTCTGGCAGTTTAGTGGACTAAACGCGAACACCGGGTGATGCTAACATGTTTAACATTCGTAAGTCGTTTCCATGTGTCATGAGCTCCTCCATCTTTTTATCAGCACAGTACAACGGAATGGTGACCGCCCCCTTCCCCCACAAGCCGCCTTCTTGACGGGTGAGGATTGTTTCCGCTACTTGCCATAGCAAGGAAGCAGGGTATCAATTTTAAACCAGCCACGATCGATGTCACCGGACCTCAAAGTGATAGTCATCCCTTATAGTCACCCCGGTTGTACAGTTTACGAATTAAAGCCCTCTACACATCAGTCATAGACCATGACTATACATCATTGACTATACAGTACTATCATTATCATTAATATTAATACCAGATATTAGGTTACAGCATCTCCGTGGATCGTTGCATCCTGCTTTCAAGGGCAAATTGGCGAACGCGATGTGCGAGAACAATCGATATGTCTTCTTAGCAGGGTGAGGTTACAGATTAGACTAATGATATCAAGTACGTGGTGTTAAATGACGAATAATTACATTGGGCTTATTGCTGTGGGGAAATATTCCGGTGACATTAAAACAATCGACCTTGTATGAGCAGGTGATTGTATTACATAGTAGATAAACATTACATGGCTGAGAGAAAATCTGTTGTTTATTTGTGGCGATAAGTGGTCAGTATTTTGTTTGCAACTTCTGCTGGTTGAGATTCATGTTTTTGAAAATATTTTTCTTGCGCTATGTACTAACCTGGCAATAAATACAGGAAACATTAGCCGTGCATTGGTAGAAGAACCCGCGCCATCAGGGTGTAGCTCACTTCACCATAAACATCAAGAAATGTCCACCAATGTGTTTTTGTGGTGCTGTATCCCATTGCATTAATGCAGAAGAACCTTAAGGCAATACGATAAGATCCCAGGCATTTTTGTGGAGGATCAGTTCCAATGTCACGACGATAAATACTCATTTCTGTGACCAGTGAGTATTGACCAAATGACCAGCATTGTGTTCGTAGTATTCGATACATCATGAGCATAGCGATTTTGTCTTGCAATCGCACCGTATTCGTTACAGTGAAATCTAGGTAAGACCTTAATCCCTCTGGTGCCGCGTTATTTGTGAATTGGCATTGAGTGTGATGGCATGTGTTTGATTGATGTCTTCTTCCCTTACACCGTGATGGCGGCAACATCAGCATCAGTTTGATCACATTCCAAGACGACAATCAAACGGCCTCTGTGCTTTAGTAACCACTTAGCTAATTGCACCTCCCGCAACACATCTGAATGACTGAAGCAATGGGAGGAAATAGCATAGGTCTGGACTGAAAGAGGACAAATAGGTATGGAGGTCCAGCGTCGACGTACCCAGTATTTCTAAGGACGTTATATGGAGAACAAGAACTAAGGGTGTTAAAGTGTACTGCTTGTACAAGCTTATTGACACGATACCCATGCTATGAATGCTGGTGATATCTACCATGCAGCTTCATTGTGACCATGACATAGAACATTTAATGATCCATCATCTTTAATAAGTGAGCACTGCTTCGTTGGCAACGGAGCACCAGGGTTCACGCCATACTTGTAAGTATTACAATAAACAGATCCCATTTGTCCAGCTGCTGCATATAGAACCTGCAAACGCAAATTAAGTACGAGAAACTTTAGAATCTTGATTAGCTGGAAGGTGATATTCTATATATTGCTTAACGTGTTGATTTATAATAACACTGAAAATACAGGTGTAATGTGAGAGACCTTCATTTGCCAGATTTGTGAAACCACCTCATTACACCGGACGTCACAAACGTCCTCCAATGGCCGTTACCAAATCTTTTTGACTTTGTCCCTTTGCAGATTTAAGGTAGTAGTTTCCGTTATTTACACACATATACTGATGTTCTAAACGTTTGTAACGGAATTCAGCTACCGGAATATTAAGAGTTAAACTTGTTCCATTTTGTTTAAACATTTGGTGCGTTTGGAACCGCAAGTGACCTCATCGACATCCATGAACTTTTGGGGAGGCGATTAACACTGACAACATTTGGCTCAATGTTTTTTTTACCACCGGAGCGAAATAGCCGTCCTTATGATACTTAACACCCATACATACATACAAACATACATACACACATACATACATAGCAAGCAATCCCGCTGCCAATATTTATTCACAATGCTTCAAAGGATAATTATCGTTGATATGTCCGTGAACAGATCGATTCACGATTTCGGACCTCATATTTCCGCCCAGTTGTCCGCCCAGTATGATGTTGCATACCTAGATCCTCGTCGTCTGTCCCTGATCTCTCATGTAAGTCGCTAGAATCATTTTATGCAGCACAGTTTAATACAAAAATAATCTTATTGTCTTTCAGCTTAGCTATGCGCAGATAATTGAAATTGTACATTCGAAATGTACAAGGATAAAGCTAAGGCCATATTCATGGTTGTAAATATCTCGACGCATATATTATCCAACATATTGCCGCGCCATGAAAAGGATATGTACAAAACGCTCTATGAATGCGTTATGGTAGACTTGCTAGAATAGGCTGATTTGCAGTCTTTTTAGGATCCTCTGGTTGTCTACAGCTATCGACAAACCCTAAAATAAGACAGATAATTTCTATATGTCATATAATCATAATCCATGACAGCGACCTTCTAGAGTCATTCTTATTCCTGTAGGTTTTGTGCGTGTGTTGAAAGGCGGATGTCAACCATTTAAATCATTGAGATGTATCTCACGATCTAGTCCGTACATGGCAAAGGAACGTGCATGTGCGTTGAGCTAAAGTTTTTTCTTCAAAAGCTTAAATAATAGTTAACTTCAGCATCTGATACGCTGATCATGCCCATTGTCTAAACTCGAGATGAAAATACACATTTAATCAAATATATTATGTATTGACAGCCATGTGTTGGCCAGTTCCTCATAATTTGAGAGGACTGTTATATGAAATGAATTATTCCCGATATTAATGAGTTACTCTGTTATGCCTTTATATTACATTTGTCTTCGATATGAATAAAACAATGACACAAAGCGTAAATGACGCCAAGCGTTTATGACACACTCAGCATAGCTGTGCATTGACGTCATATTGTGATATTCTTACAGCTTCATGTTTGCCACTAATGAAGTTGATGGATACATGAACTGAATGTAATAACCAAGCTAGGTCATGATAATGGAGCTAGGACGGCTGAAGTACATGATAAAATAAAGCACGATGTCTGTAACACAGCAATAAATATCACAATGGTTCATTGCCAGAGACGTCCACAGCAATTATTGTTTTCAAAATACAATAGATCTCGCCCCTGCACGTCGTCCACGGGAAACACAACAGAACTCGGGATGGAATCATAAGCATTTGAGACATGAAATACTTTTACTGAGGATATTTGCATTTGTGATCTGTCCATGGTGCTGTGATTGCAGAATGTATCGTTACATGATATGACGCATCATCAGGAAAATATATTGCCAAGAAAAGACTGCGTGTCTGCCCCATTAGTAACAATAGAGAAGTACACCCGGCCCTTTTCCGTCTGGTCGAGGTACAAACAAGTATGATTGGTACGTCATTAATTTGTTTATCTGATAAAGATGCGCGTGTCATTGACGTCCAAGCATTTATACAGTCGTGTTGGAAAAAAACCCCTTAAATATATGAGTGTTGAAGATGTGCTGCTAGCACTTGAAAATGATGCTTAAGGCCTCCATGCAGCCCTGATGGTATGGTGACTATAACTGAATTGTACATTCAAGACAAGACCAGACATGCGGACCAACGAAATAAGATTATAATAGAAATAAACGTATGCAAGCAATTAACTAAGTTGATTTAACTTGTCTAGCAATCGCCCTGCATTTATAGCCGTAAAAGCTTTACAAGACCTATATCCCGCAGTCGTGGTAAGTGTACATTGCGTGTTATGCTATGTAACTGGTCGATAACTGTTGCCCATACACCGTGATGACGGCAGCATCAACATCAGCGTTACCTCACTCCACCAGAAATATAAACGGCCCCTTCACTAATAGCGCCTACCGCAACTCATTTCAATGACTGAAGTAATTAGAGGAAACAGTTAGCTTCTCCAGCATACTCGGAACAAAAACACCATTTAACTACAGGCATTACAAGTCTCAACAATAAAAACAGCTACGATACGTGTGATTGACCATAAATAAACCCAATTGCTCTCACCACGACCAGTGTTTACTCAACTTACCATCGTTAGGCTGGAAAGAAACAGGGCAATTAGGTATGGAGGTCCGGCGAAGATTTGTTACCGCTCATTCGTGCCAAGAATTCTCATTTGAGAACGGAAACGGGAGTGAATGTGTGTTGTCGTTAGCGTCCACTCATTGTTCAGACAATAATGTGCTTGTATATGCATACGTTCTGACACGATACCTGTATAATGGATGCTGTAGATACATTTCATGTAGCTTCATAGTAGCCAAGTCATAATCAAAGTCACTATCTGGCGCCAGTGTTCACGCCATACTTGTGAATCACGCTTTTACGGCATACAATATAACCCGATTATCCAACTGCTGCATATGATACCTTCAAACGCAAATTAATTCCGTGAATCTATAGAGTAGGTGATATTCTCTATATTGCTAAAGGTGTTGATTTATAATTATACTGACAATACAGGTGCAATGTGAGTACGATACCCTACATACATACATACATACATGCATGCATACGTACATACATACATACATACATACATACATACATACATACATACATACATACATACATACATACATACATACATACATACATACATACATACATACATACATACATACATACATACATACATACATACATACATACACATACATACATACATACATACATACATACATACATACATACATACATACATACATACATACATACATACATACATACATACATACATACATACATACATACATACATACATACATACATACATACATACATAGCGCCAAGCAATCCCATGACCAGTATTTATTTACAATGCTTCAAAGGATTATTATCTCTGATACGTCTGTGGACAGACCGCTTCGCAATTTTAGACGCCATATTTCCGACCAGTCTTCCGCTGAGTATGTTGCGTTCCTGGGTACCTTATCCCTTACATGCGGCAAAGTTAAATGAATCACTTTTTACGAAGAGTGAATTCAAATTATTTAGCAATGAAAAACTTTCGGATATTTGCATTTGTGATCTGACAATGGTGCAAAGTCGTAGAACGTTGGTACACCTCCACTGGATATGCCTCATTATCCAAGAAAATATATTGCCTGTTAACGACTGCGTGTCTGATACTTGTTAAACAATAGTGACGTACGCCGTGCCTTTTTCATGGGTGATCGATGTTTGTACGAGTATGAATGGCACGACGAATGGAATGGAAAGAGTGGTGTAATTGGGTGACGGGGGTGGTGCTTTAATCATAACCGCATACCTGAGTGAATCTTCTTAGATGATATTGAAACATGTACTCGTTTATTGTCACCTTAACTATACCAGCGTCGGAAGCACACTAAATCACCGGTATTACTGCCATGCCCAATGTCCATATCGTATGTACAAACGTACTTGTACCATCTTAGCGCTAACATCGTTATATGTTTGCTATAATAATATTATTTTCTCCAAATACAATCATTTCTCCTTGTTAAACGTTTGATTGATTGAAATTTCCAATTGAGTTCCAACGATATCCAGATCATGATCAGAGAAATGTCATAGTTATATTTCATGACGGACAAAGAGAACTTGAATTGTAGTATGTCTACTTGACGCACTTTATTCCTGCTATTGAACATGGCCTGTGTGTAACTGTATGATGATTCCTATGGTTCTTTGCGTCTAAGATCGATGTCGTCACTGGAAGCAAATCCAAGTTCGATATACGGGACAATCTCAAAGATATTTGTATAGAGCTCCGCTTATTGATCACAGTATAGCCATTCAAGGATAGCATGCATTTTTCAGACGGAGTGGATAATAGAAAGAGAGAGATGTGTTTGCATTGATGTACAAATTAACAAGAATTATCAATTTCTTGGTGCCTTTGTGATACAGATGTTTGCTGTCACACAGACATTCATATCGTGTCATGAGATCAACGCGTGATGGATGAACCGCCTGTGATCAATGCCATGAGTGACAGGAATATGGCTCCCTGTAGTCAATGCCTTGAATGAAAGGACTAGTTCTCGCTGTGATCAATGCCATTTATAACTGGACTACCTCTCCCTGTGATCAAAGCCATGAATGACAGGACTACCTCTCGCTGTGGTCAATGCCATGAATGACAGGACTACCTCTCGCTGTGATCAATGCCTTGAATGAGAGGACTACATCTCGCTGTGGTCAGTGCCATGAATGACAGAACTACCTCTCGCTGTGTTCACTGCCACGAATGAGAGGACTACCTCTGAATGTGATCAATTCCATGAAAGCGCTGTAATACATGAACCCTTCCTTGTTCAGCAAACCTTTGAAAGAAATATTATAGTTATGATAATTCATCATTTGGTGTCGCCGCGGCATATTTGATGTACGAATATTTGCACTTATTTTGTTTACTACAACAATATGTGAGCAATAAAACATCTCATTTTAATAACGAATGTTGAAATTTTTCTATATCCAATTGAATTTTTATAATTGAGTTGAAGTAATATTGTCCTCATGACAAGTGAGTGAGACGTGAGAGGGCAGGGATATTCTTATGACAGGTTGTTTTTGCGCCACAGAATTGTTATAATTGAGTTGCAGGATATATAGGAGATGTGTAAGCGGGAGAGGTGAGGATAAAGCATACCTGTAACTGCAAATTGCGCTACATAAGACATATTATTCAATGTGTAGTTAGGTACGTTATCATGATGACCTCCTGCCATGTATTATCACCTGGGTTTGTGAAGCTGATGGAGCTTTGTAAACTATGTACACGGTGTGCACGCGGATATCTTCTGGGTTTAATGAGGCAGACTGACATCAGCCTCGGATGTAGTGTCATCCATTCCCTGCAAACAAGACCAGCATGAAATCCTTATGGTGGATCATTTATCAATGATTAATCGTGGTATCAAATTAATCATAGGTAATTAATAACAATTTCCCTGGTGTAGAAATGACATCGTGGATGATGGGTGAGATCATAGCGAGGAGCATATGAGGGACGAAATCAAAGTGAAGTGCATATGAGGGACTGGTACTACACCACAAACTTACCTCACTTGATCACGGAGCACTCACGACACGACCTCGCAATGATTTCGATAAGGCAATCTGGCATTATTGAATTATTTCAGGAAAGAGAGCGCCCATCAATCAAGCTACAGTTGGTGTACAGCTGTCGATGAGCCGTCTTAGGTCGTTATTCGACTTAGGTCGTTAACTGAGCCCGGGTTTGCTTAATATAGAGCATATTTAGGAGATGATTCTAGGCAGGATAGCATGGGGTCAACCAGATGAAAATATTGATCTCCTACGATACACTTATTGTGGCTATAGATTTTAAATCAAGCAATGTACTAGCTCTGATACAAAATGCCCATCATTCCGTTCTAATTATAATGGCAGCTATACAAGTTAGCTTGAACAATGATAATATAATGCTGAACATTATCTTTTGAACCAACCCTCTTTGTTAGTATTTTAATATAGTCGCTGGTTTTTGCCTTCCATACTCGGCGTAGAAACATCAATTATGCGCTTCGATACACTTATTCATTCACAATGTATAACACATGCAATATATATATATATATATATATATATATATATATATATATATATATATATATATATATATATATATATATATATATATATATATATATATATATATATATATATATATATATATAGATACGTAGATATATATAGATATACATATATATAAATATATATATATACATATATATATATATGTTTTATAAATATATGTATATAAATATATATCTTATATATATCTATCCTATCTATATATACACATATATACTTATGTATATATCTATATATATATATATAATATATATATATATATATATATATATATATATATATATATATATCTCTCTATACTATATATATATATATATATATATCTATATATACATATATATTCATAAGTGTACATTATGAATACATTTATATTTATATTGAACATATACATATGTTAATCCATAAATCCATTGCCAATGACACGTAATTGGTGTGTTTACATGGAGTGGTATGATGTGGTATTATTGTGTGACCATTGCATTTTAAACTAATGAGATTTGTTTACACAGAGTGGTGTTGTGTGGTATTATTGTGTGACTATTGCCTATTACACGTATGAGGTGTGTTAACACCAAGTGGTGTGATGTGGTATTATTGTGCGACTATTACCTATTACACGTATGAGGTGTGTTAGCACCAAGTGGTGTCATGTGGTATTATTGTGCGACTATTGCCTATTACACGTATGAGGTGTGTTAACACCAAGTGGTGTCATGTGGTATTATTGTGCGACTATTGCCTATTACACGTATGAGGTGTGTTAGCACCAAGTGGTGCCATGTGGTATTATTGTGCGACTATTGCCTATTACACGTATGAGGTGTGTTAGCACCAAGTGGTGTGGTATGGTATTATTGTGTGACCATTGCCTATGCATTCTGTTCCCTATTGTGCAATGATCAATAATGAGGCCAGGGGTTTCATGTTAGCTGAATTATGCCAGAATCGACAGAAGCTACGTTGATATAGCTATTGAACAATGAGCCACGTGTAAGAACATATTGGATAATGCGTAGAAAGTACAACAGAAATGCTGTTTGAATATCGAATGTCGAAGCCAATTATGTTACGGCATTTGCGTAGCATAAAAACACATGCGTTTGCAGCAGAATAACCAATTCAGAGTAATTTAAGTGCATTATTAAGGCCTAATCGGTTTGCATTCCAGCTAGTTAATGAGAGCATATTTATCATCGATTTTGTGACAATCATCTGCATTTGTATGCTCAGGTACAACACGTTGGCCAATATTGACTGTAATCCATATTTTGGTGCATACGAATATAAACAATACATTGTGTTCGCTACGAGATGGGACACTAATAATGATAGCACGCATTGACTTAGTTCAGTGCGCTATCTTTATCGGTGATATTTACCTGCTCGCCCATAATATGCATTCTGCCGCTCTGAAGCAGACCAAAATTAACATGTATTGATTGCCTATAATTGGCAGGCAGCTGCACAAAACGAACCGCGTAGTCAGTTTTCGCAGTCACCATAAACTTACAAACAAATTTACATCTTGTATCATTATCAGAGGCCATGAAGTGCTGCTTCTTGTGATATTTAGACATTCGTGCACGCATATATGCTGCCAACAAAGTGCTTTGACGTTATAGGTGAAGGTAACTGGATAATATTCATGGTAGTCGATATGTCTGCCACAGCCACAGGCGGTAACCAGTCCCGCCTGTAGCTGATCGGTCAAGAGTAAAAACCAGTGGCGGTGTCACGAGGGTGATGGTGCCCCAATCATTACCGGTGTCGTTCTTCCTCAAGGTGACGCATTAGAACGAGACACACCCCGCATTGTCATTTACCGTACATATGTCAAATATGAGGTCTGTTTTAGTACAATGCATCGTCCCATTATATTGGCAATCATTTTCCGCGACATCATTACTTAGGCACGTCACATTTCTTTCAATTACTACTCTGGGGCATATATGTGGCTATAATTTGGTATGCAAGGCAATGTCTTGTGACCAATTTCAATTTAATTTGTCTCAATGAGCAATTTATATACATAAATTTATACATATATATATCGCAATATCTATAAATATATATATATATATATAGATATAATATATATATTATATATATATATATATATATATATATATATATATATATATATATATATATCTCAATATCTATATATATATATATATATATACATATATATATATATATATATGTGTGTTTCCCTGTCCGCGCCTCCCTGGCCTTGCGGGCTGACCGTCCGCTTAAACTGAATCATGTAACGACCTGTGATGGCCCATTGGAAGCAGTAAACCAAATGTTGCTTCATTAATTGGCCCTTGCATTGTCCGAATGAATGCTTTGGTTCTGACCGCTAGTCTGGCAGTACACATTGTAGTTTGCTGACGGTTAGATTCTTGGTGTGGATTGGTGTGGATGTTAATTCCTGTTATGCTCCTCGCTATGATCTCGCCCCTCATATGCTCCTCGCTATGATCTCGTCCCTCATATGCTCCTCGCTAGGATCTCGCCCTCATATGATCCTCGCTATGATCTCGTCCTCATATGCTTCTCGCTATGATCTCGTCCTCATATGCTACTCGCTAGGATCTCAGCCCTCATATACTTCTCGCTATGATCTCAGCCCTCATATGCTACTCGCTAGGATCTCAGCCCTCATATACTTCTCGCTATGATCTCGTCCCTCATATGCTCCTCGCTATGATCTCGTCCCTCATATTCTCCTCGCTATGATCCTTGAACCTTTACTAGATGTCCTCAACTTCACAAAAAGCATTACGGCCCTAACAGAAAACTCTTACGTTAATCGATTTGCTTAACTAATTCGAACAAAAAATATTCTTGTTACTCTGACAGAGTGACAGAGAGATTGAAACAAAGTCAAGGCGTCTAATGTAAAAATAGGGAAAATGCATGGGGTGAGCAAAAGAGCGAAACAAGTCAGCTGGCTCGGTTTGCTTTGGAGTGTTCATGGGAGGTGACCGATATAATTTCGAAGACATACAATATTCAGACTCTGAAATATTGTATGGGAATGACACAAGGTCCAGCTGGCATGACGCGACGTAGCTTGTATGAGCTTGTAACAATCACAATAATCTTTGGGTTGTGAATATCCAGGGAACTCCCATTTCCGGTTCTCGTATATGTAGTAGCTGCAAGTCTAAATACAGTCACGTCATAAACGACCCACCGCAGTGAGCTCATTAAAGGACAACTTGAGGTGACATTGATTCAATCAAAGCAATCCATTTAAAGGATAGCAGTCACACGACCTAGTAACAAGACTGCCTCAATTGACCTCATCACTAGAACTCATTGTTTGACCTCATTCCCAGACAACATCTTTACTCTGTATCGCTGGACCACATAGCTGGACCTCATCAAATGACCTTTCTACTACTAAGCCAACATGCTGCATGCATTTACTGGCTGTTTTGTAGACTAAACGCGAACACCGGGTGATGCTCACATGGTTAACAAGCCGCCTTCTTGACGGGTGAGGATTGTTTCCGCCACTTGCCATAGCAAGGAAGCAGGGTATCAATTATAAAGCAATCACCATCGATGTCACCAGACCTCAAAGTGATAGTCATCCCTTATGGCATCTACACATCTCCGTCTCCCCGGTTGTACACCTGAGTTTACGAATTAAAGCCCTCTACACATCAGTCATAGATAATTGACTATACGTCAGGTGTAAGCAGTAAAAACGTTATCATTAACAATAATACCAGATATTAGGTTAAAGCATCCCCGTGGATCGTTAAGCCATGCTTTTGAGCGCAAATTGGCGAACGCGATGTGCGAGATCAATCGATAGGTTTTCTTACCTGGATGTGGTTACAGATTAGACTAACGATATCAAGTACGTTATGTTAAATGATGAATAATTGCATTGTGCTCATTGCTGTGGGGAAATATTCCAGTGATATTCAGACAATCGACCTTGTACTTAGCAGGTGATTGTATTACATATTTAATAAACATTACCTGGCTGTTGTTCATTTGTGGCGGTAAGGGGTCGTTATTTTGTTTTTAACTTCTGCTGGTTGAGATTCATGTTTTTGAAAATATTTTTCTTGCGCCATGTACTAACCTGGCAATGAATACAGGAAACATTAGCCGTGCATTGGTAAAAGAATCCGCTTCATCGGGGTGTTGCTCTCTTCACCATAAACATCAAGAAATGTCCACCAATGTTTTTTTGTGTTGCTGTATCCCATTGCCATTAATGCACACGAATCGCAAGGCAATACGATAAGAGCTCAGGCATTTTTGTGGAGGATCAGTTCCAATGTCACGACGACAAATACTCAGTTCTGTGACCAGTGAGTATTGACCAAATGACCAGCATTGTGTTTGCAGTATTCGATACATTATGAGCATAGCGATTTTGTCTTGCAATCGCACCGTATTCGTTGCAGTGAAATCTAGGTGAGACCTTAATCCCGCTGGTGCCGCGTTATTTGTGAATTCGCATTGAGTGTGATGGCATGTGTTTGATTGATGCCTTCTTCCCTTACACCATGATGGCGGTAACATCAGCATCAGTTTGACCACATTCCAAGGCGACGATCAAACGGCCTCTGCGCTTTAGTAACCACTTAGCTAATGGCACCTCCCGCAACACATTTGAATGACTGAAGCAATGGGAGGAAATAGCTTCTCAATCACACGGAATTGCTACACAAGCACCATTTAACAACAGGCAATACCGGTCTCCTGAATGCTAACAGCCCCGATCAGCTTATAACTTTAATTACTCTCACCGCAACCAGTGTTTACTCAACTGACAATCGTTAGGCTACATACGTCTGGACTGAAAGAGGACAAATTGGTATGGAGGTCCAGCGTCGGTTTGTATGTACCCAGTATTCCTAAGAACGTTATATGGAGAACAAGAACTAAGGGTGTTAAAGTGTACTGCTTGTACAAGCTTATTGACACGATACCCATGCTATGAATGCTGGTGATATCTACCATGCAGCTTCATTGTGACCATGACATAGAACATTTAATGATCCATCATCTTTAATAAGTGAGCACTGCTTCGTTGGCAACGGAGCACCAGGGTTCACGCCATACTTGTAAGTATTACAATAAACAGATCCCATTTGTCCAGCTGCTGCATATAGAACCTGCAAACGCAAATTAAGTACGAGAAACTTTAGAATCTTGATAAGCTTGAAGGTGATATTCTCTGCATTGCTTTACGTGTTGATTCATAATAATACTGACAATACAGGTGTAATGTGAGAGACCTTCATTTGCCAAATTTGTGAAAGCACATCATTACAACGGACGTCACAAACGTCCTCTAATGGCCGTTACCTAATCGTTTTTACTTTGGCCCTATGCTGATTTAAGGTAGTATTTTCCGTTATTTACACACATATATTGATGTTTTGAACGTTTGTAACTAAATTCGGCTACCGGAATATTAAGAGGTAAACTTGTTCCATTTTGTTTAAACATTTGGTGCGTTTGTAACCGCAAGTGACGTCATCGACATCCATTCACTTTTGCGGGGCGATTAACGTTGACAACATTTGGCCCAATGTTTGTAGCCACCGAAGGATAATGACCGTCCTTTTAATACTTAACACCCATACATACATACAAACATACATACACACATACATACATACATACATACATAGCAAGCAATCCCGATGCCAATATTTATCCACAATGCTTCAAATGATAATTATAGTTGATAGGTCCGTGAACGGATCTATTCACGATTTCAGACGCCGTATTTCCGCCCAGTTTACCGCCCAGTATGTTGCATTCCTAGATCCTCGTCGTCTGTCCCTGATCTCTCATGTAATTCACTGGAACCATGTTATGCAGCACCGTTATGAGAATCACGTTTAATAAAAAAAATTCTTATTGTATTTCAGCTAAGGTATGCGCAGTTAAATGAAATTGTACATTCGAAATGTACAAGGAAAAGGCAAAATTCATGGTTGTAAATATCTCGACGCAAATATTATCCAACATATTGCCGCGCCATGTAAAGGATATGTACAAAACGCTCTATGAATGCGTTATGGCAGACTTGCAAGAATAGGCTGATTAGCAGTCTTTTTAGGATCCTCTGATTGTCTACAGCTATCGACAAACCCTAAAGTAAGACAGATAATCTCTATATGTCATATAATCATAATCCATGACAGTGACCTTATAGAGTCATTCTTATTCCCCTAAGTGGCGTGCGTGTGTTGAAAGGCGGATGCCAACCATTTAAATCATTGAGTTGTATCTCGAACTACTCCGTACATGGCCAAGGAACGTGCATGTGCGTTAAGCGAAAGTGTTTTCTTCAAAAGCTAGATAATAGTTAACCTCAGCATCTGATACGCTGATCATGCCCACTGTCTAAACTCGAGATGAAAATACACATTTAATCAAATATATTATGTATTGACAGCCATGTGTTGGCCAGTTCCTAATAATTTGATAGGACTGTTATATGAAATGAATTATTCCCGATATTAATGAGTTACTCAGTAACGCCTTTATATTACATTTGCCTTTGATATGCATACAACAATGACACCAAGCGTAACTGACGCCAAGCGTATATGATGCCCTCAGCATAGCTGTGCATTGATGCCATATTGTGATATTCCTACAACTCCATGTTTGCCACTAATGAAGTTGATGGATACATGAACTGTGCGTAATAACCGAGCTAGGTCATGATAATGGAGCTAGGACGGCTTAAGTACATGATAAAATAAAGCACGATGTCTATAACACAGCCATAAATATCGGAATTGTTCAATGCTATAGAAGTACACAGCAATTATTGTGTTTGAAAGTGCCCCTGTGTACCATCCTAATGTTCCATAATAACACTAACTCAATTGGCAAAATGCAATACATTTGACAAGATTACCTCACGCTCGTGGTTCTCAAAAACACAATAAACCTCGCCTCTACACGTCGTCCACGGGAAACACAACAGAACTCTGGATGGAATTATGAGCATTTGATACATGAAATACTTTTAGTGATGGATATTTGATATGGCACTAACAAAAAGATATTGTCTAGAAACGACTGCGTGTCTTCCCCATTTGTAACAACAGAGAAGTACACCCTGCCTTATTTACGGCTGGTCGATGAACAAACGTGCATGATTGGTACGTCATTGTTTTACTGTAGTACAAAAGATGTTGGATAACACATCACGGTTGTTTTTTCTATGACGGAGCGGGTTCTTTTGATAGTAACTTTGAACCCATATGAACCTCCTTAGATAATATTGAAAATAATGAAACCCTTACCCACTAAGCGTCCCTTTTCTCATATCCATGGCTGAAGCGCTCATCGTCAGCAACGCTGCCATGCCCACTGTCAGAATTGCATTTATAAAAACTGACGAATAAATGTGAAAACAGGAAAAGTACTCTTTTTGAATTGAAATTATCACTGTCTTTATCATCATCAGAGAATGAGTTCAGAAAGGATAGTCATAGTTTTGTTTAAGGCCGTCCCCGTCTATTTGTCGCACCTGTATATGTGTTTCATCCTGATTGAGCATAACGGTAGTATAATAGAATGATTCATAGGGTTATTTACGTCTGAGATCAATGTCGTTACTGTCAGGAAAACCAAGTTCGACATACAGATATCTCAAAGATTTCTGAATAGACCTCCGTACTCAAATCATAGCATAGCCATCAACGGACAGTATACTTTAGTCAGACAGGGTGGATGAGTGATAGCGAGAAAGATATATTTGTGTTTTGTTTGTTACAAGGTCAATAAAGAAGAAGGATTTACGAGAATGATAAATTCTTGGTTGCCTTTGTGATACAGATGCATGCGTGTTGGATGAAACTGGGGTGGTCGATAAATCGAATGATTATTTGAAAACGCTCAGCAATTTTAGGTGTTTGTGATAACAATATGAGTAAACTTCATTTCTCCAAACACAACCAAATATCATTTTTGAAATGACAATTGAAATAGTTCCATTTCTTATTGAAATTATTTATTTGATTTGTAGCAATATGTTTATCCTCATCAGATAGTGAGACTGGACGGGCAGTCATACTTTATTCTGGTTGGTTTTATTTAAGATGGCTTCTCATGTGTCAGATATCAATCATGCAATGAAGAGGGCACATCAGTCAATCTTTGATAACATCATCCTCTGCTTGAGTGCCGCTCTTAAGAACGTCTACATCAACAGTCGTAGGCTTCACCGTGTCAGTATTGGTTAGTGGCATTTAATCATATTGCTATTGGAGAAGGACAAGGTATACAATGTAAGCATAGTAATTGGTATGTAAAACGAATGGCAACAGAATGATCCGTTACCTAGCCATTGGGGACAAAATGACCAGCATTGTGAAGATGACGCTTGGTAAATTGTAACAAATACTTGTTACAAATTATGTCTAGATGGCGGCAAACACGTTTGTGCTGCAAGGGTTTCTGGTTAATTGACTGGGCAGTATGTGTATTGTAGACTTGGTTGATAAGATATGATCAAGACGCCATTTGTCAAATCAATTGTACTTCAACTATGTAACACTTGACCTCATCAAAGATAACTGCGCCCCGGTGCATTCATGTTTTAGTTTAGTTGGTACGTAAAATTGAATTATGCTAATGCAATTGTTCACGTATGGCTACAAAGACTTTATTGTCAGGAAGTGATGATAAACGAAATGAAATCGTTATATTATTGCGCAGTTGTTTCCATTTGACATGAACTTGATATGATGTTAGGTTGATTTAAATGACAGCGTGACAATAGCGTGCCTACTGAGATCTATAATGCTGGTCGAATGGGATGCTGCGCTACTGGTGTCAGTACCTTTAAAAGAACAATAAAAGATGCAACATCTCTTTTGAGGTTTTTTACTTTATACACCTATTATCTGCTAGCAGAAACCTGATACATCCATTATAAAAGATGACGGTTTTTCCGTCCTTACCACACTCCAAATTGGCGATGCCTTTCTGTATGCTATGAGGGATTCATCAAGGTACCAAAAATGGCTATAGTATGGCCGGCTGCGCCCAAACATGGGCGCCAACCCAATTTGGAGGCAGACGGCACCTGCTTTTACAGCGCAATAGAGCCGGTAATCTTTTTTCCATCCGCGGGGCCCACAGCCAAGCACTAAAAGCTTAAGTGTTTTCCCACCACGGGGCAGATCCATGATCCGGAGGTTATAGAACCCACCTTGGAAGACGGGCGTCAGGTAGTGCGCCAGAGGGTAGACTACATCAAACACCAAGACCTGGGCCCGCTTCTGGTCCTTTCAGGACTGGTTGATCCCCAGTCTGCCACTATTGTGTGGCGTATATAGTTATATGCCTATTGGCTCGAGGGACTATATTATGTATCTGTCAATTAGATGTCAAGATCAAGGGACACTTGAACATTAAAATACTACTAGTCAGCGGCCCGTAAGATGTAACATCGTGTCAGGATATAAACAAGGGCTAGATGAACGCGTACGAGATGAAGAGGCTTCTCGCTCATGGCTTAGAAATGCCCAATAAATTAACCTTCCTTTGGGAATGTATCAAATCATTATACTACAGCATAAGGCTCAGTGAAAAAAGATAATACATTGGAAATTACAAAAACCACCGTGTCCGCCACTAATACGACATCAGTGTAGGCACCAGGCCCCATCGTGGACATTCTGAGCTTGTATCCATATCTGTAGCAGAAAACTCAGACTAGATATATTGTGTCTATGAAATATAACAGGTAAACAGGATATAAGCATAAACAGTTATGAAATATAACAGGTAAACTTGTGTGGTCGGGCGGTGGTGTCGTCCTACTGAAGAGCTTTGTCTCATAGATAACACGACACCTTTGTTATTCAGTGACACAAGTGATCGATTAAAAATATGACAATGCTTTACTGATTCGAACAAAATATGTTCTTAATACTCTGACAGAGTGACAGAGAGATTGAGACAAAGTCAAGGCGTCTAAGATAAAGATAGGGAAAATGCATGGGGTGAGCGAAAGAGCGAAGCAAGTCAGCTGGCTCGGTTTGTTTTGGAGTGTCCATGGTAGGTGACCCAATAAAATTAAGAAGACATAAAATATTCAGGCTCTGAAATGTGGTATGGGAATGACACAAGAAACAACTGGCATGAAGCGACGTAGCTTGTATGAGATTGTAACAATCAAAATGATCTATGGGTTCTGAATATCCCATTTCCAATTCTCGAATATGTAGGCGCTGCAAGTCTAAATACAGTCACGTCATAAACGACCCACCGCAGTGTGGTGACATTGATTCAATCACATCTATTCATTTAAAGGCTAGCATTCACACGACCTCGTAACAAGACTACATCAATTGGCCTCATCACTAGAACTCAATGTTTGAACTCATTCCCAGACCATATCTGTAGTCTGTATCGCTGGACCACATAGCTGGACCTCATCATATGACCTTGCTAAGCCAACATGCTGCACGCATTTTCTGGCAGTTTGTAGACTAAACGCGAACACCGGGTGATGCTAACATGGTTAACATTCGTAAGTCGTTTCCATGTGTCATGAGCTCCTCCATCTTTTTATCAGCACAGTACAACGAAATGGTGACCACCCCCTTCCCCCACAAGCCGCCTTCTTGACGGGTGAGGTTTGTTTCCGCTACTTGCCATTGGAATGATGCAGGGTATCAATTACAAACCAGCCACGATCGATGTCACCGGACCTCAAAGTGATAGTCATCCCTTATAGTCACCCCGGTTGTACAGTTTACGAATTAAAGCCCTCTACACATCAACCATAGATAATTGACTATACATCAGGTGTAAGCAGTACAATCGTTATCATTAATATTAATATGAGGTATTAGGTTACAACATCCCCGTGGATCGTTAAACCCTGCTTTCGAGGGCAAATTGGCGAACGCGATGTGCGAGAACAATCGATAGGTTGTCTTAGCAGGGTGAGGTTACAGATTAGACTAATGATATCAAGTACGTGGTGTTAAATGACGAATAATTACATTGGGCTTATTGCTGTGGGGAAATATTCCGGTGACATTAAAACAATCGACCTTGTATGAGCAGGTGATTGTATTACATAGTAGATAAACATTACATGGCTGAGAGAAAATCTGTTGTTTATTTGTGGCGATAAGTGGTCAGTATTTTGTTTGCAACTTCTGCTGGTTGAGATTCATGTTTTTGAAAATATTTTTCTTGCGCTATGTACTAACCTGGCAATAAATACAGGAAACATTAGCCGTGCATTGGTAGAAGAACCCGCGCCATCAGGGTGTAGCTCACTTCACCATAAACATCAAGAAATGTCCACCAATGTGTTTTTGTGGTGCTGTATCCCATTGCATTAATGCAGAAGAACCTTAAGGCAATACGATAAGATCCCAGGCATTTTTGTGGAGGATCAGTTCCAATGTCACGACGATAAATACTCATTTCTGTGACCAGTGAGTATTGACCAAATGACCAGCATTGTGTTCGTAGTATTCGATACATCATGAGCATAGCGATTTTGTCTTTCAATCGCACCGTATTCGTTACAGTGAAATCTAGGTGAGACCTTAATCCCTCTGGTGCCGCGTTGTTTGTGAATTCGCATTGATTGTGATGGCATGTGTTTGATTGATGTCTTCTTCCCTTACACCGTGATGGCGGCAACATCAGCATCAGTTTGATCACATTCCAAGACAACAATCAAACGGCCTCTGTGCTTTAGTAACCACTTAGCTAATGGCGCCTCCCGCAACACATCTGAATGACTGAAGCAATGGGAGGAAATAGCATAGGTCTGGACTGAAAGAGGACAAATAGGTATGGAGGTCCAGCGTCGACGTACCCATTATTCCTATGGACGTTATATTGAGAACAAGAACTAAGGGTGTTAAAGTGTACTGCTTGTACAAGCTTATTGACACGATACCCATGCTATGAATGCTGTTGATATCTACCATGCAGCTTCATTGTGACCATGGCATAGAACATTTAATGATCTATTGTCTTTAATAAGTGAGCACTGCTTCGTTGGCAACGGAGAACAAGGGTTCACGCCATACTTGTAAGTTTTACAATCAACACATCCCAATTGTCCAACCGCAAATTAAGCACTAGAACCTTTAGAATCTTGATTAGCTGGAAGGTGATATTCTATATATTGCTTAACGTGTTGATTTATAATAACACTGAAAATACAGGTGTAATGTGAGAGACCTTCATTTGCCAGATTTGTGAAACCACCTCATTACACCGGACGTCACAAACGTCCTCCAATGGCCGTTACCAAATCTTTTTGACTTTGTCCCTTTGCAGATTTAAGGTAGTAGTTTCCGTTATTTACACACATATACTGATGTTCTAAACGTTTGTAACGGAATTCAGCTACCGGAATATTAAGAGTTAAACTTGTTCCATTTTGTTTAAACATTTGGTGCGTTTGTAACCGCAAGTGACGTCATCGACATCCATGAATTTTTGCGAGGCGATTAACGCTGACAACATTTGGCTCAATGTTTTTTTTTACCACCGGAGGGTAATAACCGTCCTTATAATACTTATAACACACATACATGTATACAAACATACAAGCACACATACATACATAGCAAGCAATCCCGCTGCCAATATTTATTCACAATGCTTCAAAGGATAATTATCGTTGATATGTCCGTGAACAGATCGATTCACGATTTCGGACGCCATATATCCGCCCAGTTTTGCATTCCTAGATCCTCGTCGTCTGTCCCTGATCTCTCATGTAAGTCGCTAGAATCATTTTATGCAGCACAGTTTAATACAAAAATAATCTTATTGTCTTTCAGCTTAGGTATGCGCAGATAATTGAAATTGTACATTCGAAATGTACAAGGATAAAGCTAAGGCCAAATTCATGGTTGTAAATATCTCGACGCATATATTATCCAACATATTGCCGCGCCATGAAAAGAATATGTACCAAATGCTCTACGAATGCGTTATGGCAGACTTGCTAGAAAAGGCTGATTAGCTGTCTTTTTAGGATCCTCTGATTGTCTACAGCTATCGACAAACCCTAAAATAAGACAGATAATCTCTATATGTCATATAATCATAATCCATGACAGCGACCTTATAGAGTCATTCTTATTCCTGTAGGTTTTGTGCGTGTGTTGAAAGGCGGATGTCAACCATTTAAATCATTGAGTTGTATCTTACGATCTAGTCCGTATATTGCAAAGGAACGTGAATGTGAGTTGAGCTAAGGTTTTTTCTTCAAAAGCTAAAATAATAGTTAACTTCAGCATCTGATACGCTGATCATGCCCACTGTCTAAACTCGAGATGAAAATACACATTTAATCAAATATATTATGTATGGACAGCCATGTGTTGACCAGTTCCTCGTAATTTGATAGGACTGTTATATGGAATGAATTATTCTCGATATTAATGAGTTACTCAGTAATGCCTTTATATTACAATTGCCTTCGATATGCATACAACAATGACACCAAGCGTATATGACGCCAAGCGTATATGACGCACTCAACATAGCTGTGCATTGACGCCTTAGTGTGATATTCCTACAACTCCATGTTTGCCACTAATGAAGTTGATGGATACATGAACTGTGCGTAATAACCGAGCTAGGTCATAATAATGGAGCTAGGACGGCTGAAGTACATGATAAAATAAAGCACGATGTCTATAACACAGCCATAAATATCGGAATGGTTCATTGCCATAGACGTCCGCAGCAATTATTGTGCTTGAAAGTGTCCCTGTGTACCATCCTAAGCACTCATCGTCAGCAACGAGGCCACGCCCACTGTCAGTATTGCATTTAGAAAAATGACGAATAAATGTAAAAAAAAGGGAAAGTACCTTTATTGAATTGTAATAATCAATTGGGTTGAAACACTGTCTTCATCATCATCAGAGAAGAGTTCAGAACGGATATTCATAGTCAGCGTCTATTTGTCGCACCTGTATTTGTGTTTCATCCTAACTGAGCATAACGATAGTACAATAGAAAGATTCATAGGGTTATTTGCGTCTGAGATCATAGCATTTCCATTAACGGACAGTATACTTTAGTCAGACAGGGTGGATGAGTGATAGCGAGAAAGATATATTTGTGTTTTGTTTGTTACAAAGACAATGTCGAAGAAAGAATCACGAGAATGATAAATTCTTGGTTGCCTTTGTGATACAGATGTATTCACGTTTGATACAATTTTGGTGGTCAATAAATCAAATAATCATTTGAACACGCTCAGCATTTTTAGGTGTTTGTGTCAACGACATGAGTTAACTTCATTTCTCCAAATTCAACCAAAGATCTCTTTTAAAATGAGAATTGAAATAGTTCCATTTCTTATTGAAATTATTTATTTGAGTTGTAGCAATATGTTTATCATCATCAGATAGTGAGACTGGACGGGGCAGTCATACTTTATTCTGGTTGGTTTTATTTAAGATGGCTTCTCATGTGTCAGATATCAATCATGCAATTAAGAGGGCACATCAGTCAATGTTTGATAAAATGATCCTCTTCATGAGTGCCGCTCTTAAGAACGTCTACATCAACAGTCGTAGGCTTCGCCTTGTCAGTATTGGTTAGTGGCATTTAATCATATTGCTGTTGGAGGAGGACAAGGTATACAATATTAGCATAGTAATTGGTATGTAAAACGAGTGGCGACGGAATGTCACGTTGCCTAGCCAGTGTTGACAAAATAACCAGCATTGTGAAGATGACGCTTGGTAAAATTGTAACAAATGCCTGTTACCAATTATGTCTAGATGGATGCAAAAATGTTTGTGCTGCAAGGGTCTCTGGCTTATTGACTGAGCAGTCTGTGTATTGTAGACTTGGTTGATAAACATACAGTATTATGATCAAGACGCCAGTTGATGCTCCAACGTTTTGTCTAATCAATTGTACTTCAACTATGTAACACTTGACCTCATCAAAGATAACTGCGCCCCGGTGCATCCAGGATTTCTATGTCTTTATGGTACGTGAACTTGTTAATTCAAATTGAATTATGCTAATGGAAATGTTCACGTATGGCTACGACGACTTTATTGTCAGGAAGTGACGATAAACGAAATGAAATCATTATGTTATTGCGCAGTTGTTTCCATTTGATATGAACTTGATATGATGGTAGGTTGATTTCAATGACAACGTGACAATAGCGTGCCTACTGAGATCTATAGTGATGGTCGAATGGGATGCTGCGCTACTGGTGGCAGTACCTTCAAAAAATAAACAAAAGATACAACATCTCTTTTGAGGTTTTTTACTTTATACGTCTATTAACTGCAGGCAGAAACGTGATATATCCATTGTAAAAGATGACGGTTTTTCCGTCCTTACCACTCTCCAAATTGGCGATGCTTGTCTGTATGCTATGAGGGATTCATCAAGGTACCAAAAATGGCTATAGTATGGCGGGCTGCGCCCAAACATCGACGCCAACGCAATTTGGAGGGAGACGGCACCTGCTTTTACAGCGCAATAGAGCCGGTAATGTTTTTTTCCGTCCGCGGGGCCCACAGCCAAGCACTACAAGCTGAAGTGTTTTCCCACCACGGGGCAGATCCAGGGGCCGGCAGTTATAGAACCCACCTTGGAAAAAGGGCGTCAGGTAGTGCGCCAGAGGGAGGACTACGCAAACACCAAGACCTGGTCCCGCTCCTGGTCCTCTCAGGACTGGTTGATCACTAGTCTGTCATTATTGTGTGGCATATATATATTTATATGCCTTCTGGCTCGAGGGACTATATTATGAATCTGTCAATTAAATGTCAAGATCAAGGGACGCTTGAACATTAGAATACTACTAGTCTGCGGCCCGTAAGATATAACATCGTGTCAGGATATAAGCGCGGGATGGATGAACCCGTCCGAGATGAAGAGGCTTCTCCCTCATGGTTTAGAAATGCCCTATAAAATAAGCTGCTTGTGTCCTCCTTTGGGAATATATCAGATAATTATACGACAGCATTAGACTCTGAGAACACAGGATTTTGATAATCCTCTATTTACGGATCTGGTGATCGAGTAATTGAACAAATATTGTAAAAAGTTTACCAACTATAAATGATATGATGTTTGATCACATTCCAAGACAACGATCAAACGGCCTCTGCGCTTTAGTAACAACTTAGCTAATTGCGCCTCCCGCAACACATCTGAATTTACTGAAGCAATGGGAGGAAATAGCTTCTCAATCACACGAAATTGCTACACAAGCACCATTTAACAACAGGCAATACCGGTCTCCAGAATGCTAACAGCCCCGATCAGCCAATAACATTAATTACTCTCACCACAACCAGTGTTTACTCAACTGACAATCGTTAGGCTACATAGGTCTGGCATGAAAGAGGACAAAGTGGTATGGAGGTCAAGCGTCGAGTTGTATGCGCTCATATGTACCCAGTATTCCTAAGGACGTTATATGGAGAACAAGAACTAAGGGTGTTAAAGTGTACTGCTTGTACAAGCTTATTGACACGATACCATGCTATGAATGCTGGTGATATCTACCATGCAGCTTCATTGTGACCATGATATAGAATATGTTTCGTCTCTTATAAGTGAGCACTGCTTCGTTTGGCAACGGAGAACAAGGGTTCACGCCATACTTGTAAGGAATACAATAAACAGATCCCAATTGTCCAGCTGCTGCATATATAACCTGCAAATGCATATTAAGTACGAGAACCTTTAGAATCTTGATAAGCTTGAAGGTGATATTCTCTGTATTGCTTTACGTGTTGATTCATAATAATACTGACAATACAGGTATAATGTGAGAGACCTTCATTTGCCAAACTTGTGAAAGCACATCATTACAACGGACGTCACAAACGTCCTCTAATGGCCGTTACCTAATCGTTTTTACTTTGGCCCTATGCTGATTTAAGGTAATATTTTCCATTATTTACACACATATATTGATGTTTTGAACGTTTGTAACTAAATTCGGCTACCGGAATATTAAGAGTTAAACTTGTTCCATTTTGTTTAAACATTTGGTGCGTTTGTAACATCAAGTGACGTCATCGACATCCATGCACTTTTGCGATGCGATTAACGTTGACAACATTTGGCCCAATGTTTGTAACCACCGGAGGGTAATAACCGTCCTTTTAATACTTAGCACACATACATACATACATACAAACATACATACACACACACATACATAGCAAGCAATCCCGATGCCAATATTTATTCACAATGCTTCAAATGATAATTATAGTTGATACGTCCGTGAACAGATCGATTCACGATTTCGGACGCCATATTTCCGCCCAGTTTTCCGCCCAGTATGCTGCATTCCTAGATCGTCGTCGTCTGTCTCTGATCTCTCATGTAAGTCACTGGAACCATGTTATGCAGCACATTTATGAGAATCACGTTTAATATAAAAAAATTCTTATTGTATTTCAGCTAAGGTATGCGCAGTTAAGTGAAATTATACATTCGAAATGTACAAGGAAAAGGCAAAATTCATGGTTGTACGTATCTCGACGCAAATATTATCCAACATATTGCCGCGCCATGTAAAGGATATGTACAAAACGCTCTATGAATGCGTTATGGCAGACTTGCAAGAATAGGTTGATTAGCTGTCTTTTTAGGATCCTCTGATTGTCTCGTAACAGGTATCGACAAACCCTAAAATAAGACAGATAATCTCTATATGTCATTTAATCATAATCCATGACAGCGACCTTAGAGAGTCATTCTTATTCCTCTAAGTGGTGTGCGTGTGTTGAAAGGCGGATGCCAACCATTTAAATCATTGAGATGTATCTCACGATCTAGTCCGTATATTGCAAAGGAACGTGAATGTGAGTTGAGCCAAAGTTTTTTCTTCAAAAGCTAAGATAATATATTGTTAACTTCAGCATATGATACGCTGATCATGCCCATACTGCCATGTGTTGGCCAGTTCCTCATAATTTGAGAGGACTGTTATATGAAATGAATTATTCCCGATATTAATGAGTTACTCTGTTATGCCTTTATATTACATTTGTCTTCGATATGAATAAAACAATGACACCAATCGTGAATGACGCCAAGCGTATATGACACACTCAGCATAGCTGTGCATTGACGTCATATTGTGATATTCTTACAGCTTCATGTTTGCCACGAATGAAATTGATGAATACATGAACTGTGTATAATAATGGAGCTAGGACGGCTGAAGTACATGATAAAAAATAAAGCACGATGTCTGTAACACAGCAATAAATATCGGAATGCTTCATTGCCAGAAACGTCCACAGCAATTATTGTTTTCAAAATACAATAGATCTCGCCCCTGCACGTCGTCCACGGGAAACACAACAGAAATCGGGATGGAATCATAAGCATTTGAGACATGAAATACTTTTACTGAGGATATTTGCATTTGTGATCTGTCCATGGTGCTGTGATTGCAGAATGTATCGTTACAGGATATGACGCATCATCAGGAAAATATATTGCCAAGAAAAGTCTGCGTGTCTGCCCCATTAGTAACAATAGAGAAGTACACCCGGCCCTTTTCCGGCTGGTCGAGGTACAAACAAGTATGATTGGTACGTCATTAATTTGTTTATCTGATAAAGATGCGCGTGTCATTGACGTCCAAGCATTTATACAGTCGTGTTGGAAAAAACCCCTTAAATATATGAGTGTTGAAGGTTTGCTGCTAGCACTTGAAAATGATGCTTAAGGCCTCCATGCAGCCCTGATGGTATGGTGACTATAACTGAATTGTGCATTCAAGACAAGACCAGACATGCAGACCAACGAAATAAGATTATAATAGAATTAAACGTATGCAAGCAATTAGCTAAGTTGATTTAACTTGTCTAGCAATCGCCCTGCATTTGTAGCCGTAAAAGCTTTACAAGACCTATATCCCGCAGTCGTGGTAAGTGTACATTGCGTGTTATGCTATGTAACTGGTCGATAACTGTTGCCCATGCACCGTGATGATGGCAGCATCAACATCAGTGTTACCTCACTCCACCAGAAAGATAAACGGCCCCTTCACTAATAGCGCCTACCGCAACTCATTTCAATGACTGAAGTAATTAGAGGAAACAGTTAGCTTCTCGAGCACAAGCGGAACAAAAACACCATTTAACTACAGGCATTACAGGTCTCAACAATGAAAACAGCTACGATCCATGTGATTGACCATAAATAAACCCAATTGCTCTCACCACGACCAGTGTTTACTCAACTTACCATCGTTAGGCTGGAAGGAAGCAGGGCAATTAGGTATGGAGGTCCGGCGTAGGTTTGTAAGCGCTCATTCGTGCCAAGAATTCTCATTTGAGAACGGAAACGGGAGTGAATGTGTGTTGCCGTTAGCGTCCACTCATTGTTCAGACAATAATGTGCTTGTATATGCAAACGTTCTAAAACGATACCTGTATAATGGATGCTGTAGATACATTTCATGTAGCTTCATAGTAGCCAAGTCATAATCAAAGTCACTATCTGGCGCCAGTGTTCACGCCATACATGTGAATCCCGCTTTTACGGCATACAATATAACCCGATTATCCAACTGCTGCATATGATACTTTCAAACGCAAATTAATTCCGTGAATCTATAGAGTAGGTGATATTCTCTATATTGCTAAAGGTGTTGATTTATAATTATACTGACAATACAGGTGCAATGTGAGTATGATACCCTACCTGTAGAAGTAAGCCCATTTGTGTTGTAGAATGCTGATGAATGATGCATGCATGCTTGCATACATACATACATACATACATACATACATACATACATACATACATACATACATACATACATACATACATACATACATGACACACACATACATATATACATACATACATATATACAAACATACATACATACATACATACATACATACATACATACATACATACATACATACATACATACATACATACATACATACATACATACATACATACATACATACACATACATACATACATACATACATACATACATACATACATACATAGCGCCAAGCAATCCCATGACCAGTATTTATTTACAATGCTTCAAAGGCTTATTATCTCTGATACGTCTGTGGACAGACCGCTTCGCAATTTTAGACGCCATATTTCCGACCAGTCTTCCGCTGAGTATGTTGCGTTCCTGGGTACCTTATCCCTTACATGCGGCAAAGTTAAATGAATCACTTTTTACGAAGAGTGAATTCAAATTATTTAGTAATGAAAAACTTTCGCATATTTGCATTTGTGATCTGACAATGGTGCAAAGTCGTAGAACGTTGGTACACCTCCACTGGATATGCCTCATTATCCAAGAAAATATATTGCCTGTTAACGACTGCGTGTCTGATACTTGTTAAACAATAGTGACGTACGCCGTGCCTTTTTCATGGGTGATCGATGTTTGTACAAGTATGAATGGCACGACGAATGGAATGGAAAGAGTGGTGTAATTGAGTGACGGGGGTGGTGCTTTAATCATAACCGCATACCTGAGTGAATCTTCTTAGATGATATTGAAACATGTACTCGTTTTTGTCACCTTAACTATACCAGCGTCGGAAGCACACTAAATCACCGGTATTACTGCCATGCCCAATGTCCATATCGTATGTACAAATGTACTTGTACCATCTTAGCGTTAACATCGTTATGTGTTTGCTATAATAATATTATTTTCTCCAAATACAATCATTTCTCCTTGTTAAACGTTTGATTGATTGAAATTTCCAATTGAGTTCCAACGATATCTAGATCATGATCAGAGAAATGTCATAGTTATATTTCATGACGGTCAAAGAGAACTTGAATTGTAGTATAAGTTTATTTGATGCACTTTTTTCCTGCTATTGAACATAGCCTGTGTGTAACTGTATGATGATTTATATGGTTCTTTGCGTCTAAGATCGATGTCGTCACTGGAAGCAAATCCAAGTTCGATATACGGGACAATCTCAAAGATATTTGTATAGAGCTCCGCTTATTGATCACAGTATAGCCATTCAAGGATAGCATGCATTTTTCAGACGGAGTGGATAATAGAAAGAGAGAGATGTGTTTGCATTGCTGTACAAATTAACAAGAATTATCAATTTCTTGGTGCCTTTGTGATACAGATGTTTGCTGTCACACAGACATTCATATCGTGTCATGAGATCAACGCATGATGGATGAACCGGCTGTGATCAATGCCATGAGTGACAGGAATATGTCTCCCTGTAGTCAATGCCATGAATGAGAGGACTACTTCTCGCTGTCATCAATGCTATTAATAACAGGACTACCTCTCGCTGTGGTCAGCGCCACGATTGAGAGGACTACCTCTCCCTGTGATCAATGCCATGAATGACAGGACTACCTCTCCCTGTGATCAATGCCTTGAATGAGAGGACTACATCTCGCTGTGGTCAGTGCCATGAATGACAGGACTACCTCTCGCTGTGTTCAGTGCCACGAATGAGAGGACTACCTCTGAATGTGATCAATTCCATGAAAGCCCTGTAATACATGAACCCTTCTTTGTTCAGCAAACCTTTGAAAGAAATATTATAGTTATGATAATTCATCATTTGGTGTCGCCGCGGCATATTTGATGTACGAATATTTGCACTTATTTTGTTTACTACAACAATATGTGAGCAATAAAACTTCTCCTTTTAATAACGAATGTTGAAATTTTTCTATATCCAATTGAATTTTTATAACTGAGTTGCAGTAATATTGTCCTCATGACAAGTGAGTGAGACGTGAGAGGGCAGGGATATTCTTATGACAGGTTGTTTTTGCGCCACAGAATTGTTATAATTGAGTTGCAGGATATATAGGAGATGTGTAAGCGGGAGAGGTGAGGATAAAGCATACCTGTAACTGCAAATTGCGCTACATAAGACATATTATTTAATGTGTAGTAAGGTACGTTATCATGACGACCTCCTGCCATGTATTATCACCTGGGTTTGTGAAGCTGATGGAGCTTTGTAAACTATGTACACGATGTGCACGCGGATATCTTCTGGGTTTAATGAGGCAGATATAGTGTCATCCATTCCCTGCAAACAAGGCCAGCATGAAATCCTTATGTTTGATCATTTATCAATGATTAATCGCGGTATCAAATTAATCATAGGTAATTAATAACAATTTCCCTGGTGTAGAAATGACATCGTGGATGATGGGCGAGGTCATAGCGAGGAGCATATGAGGGACGAAATCAAAGTGAAGTGCGTATGAGGGACTGGTACTACACCACAAACTTACCTCACTTGACCACGGAGCACTCAGGACACGACCTCACAATGATTTCGATAAGGCAATCTGGCATTATTTAATTATTTCAGGAAAGAGAGCGCCCATCAATCATGCTACAATTGGTGTACAGCTGTCGATGAGCCGTCTTAGGTCGTTATTCGTTAGATGTTAACTGAGCCCGGGTTTGTTTAATATAGAGCATATTTAGGAGATGATTCTAAATGCCCATCATTCTGTTCTAATTATAATGGCAGCTATACAAGTTAGCTTGAACAATGATAATATAATGCTGAACATTATTTTTTGAACCAACCCTCTCTGTTAGTATTTTAATATAGTCGCTGGTTTTTGCCTTCCATATTCGGCGTAGAAACATCAATTATGCGCTTCGATACACTTATTCATTCACAATGTATAACACATGCAAAAGATATACATACATATATATATATATATATATATATATATATATATATATATATAGATATATAGATATATATATATATATATATATATATATATATATATATATATAGAGATATATATATATATATATATATATAGATCTATATATATATATATCTATTATCTATATATATATATATATATAGATATATATATATATATATATATATATATATATATATATATATATATATATATATATTGGAGTGTCCATGGGAGTTGACCCGATATAATTTTAAAGACATACAATATTCAGACTCTGAAATATTGTATGGGAATGACACAAGGTCCAGCTGGCATGACGCGACGTATATATATATGTTTATAAAATATATGTATAGATATATTTATATATATATATATATAAATATATATATATATATGAGGGGGAGAATATATGTATAGATTTACATAGTTGTTTATAAATATATGTCTAGAGGGAGACTTCCTAGATCTCTATATAGAGAGAGATATAGAGAGAGAGAGATAGAGGGATGGATAGATCTCTCTATACCTCTCTGAGATATATATCTATATATATATAGATATCTCTATATATATCCATATATATCTCTATATATATCTCTCTAGATATCTCTCTCTATATATATATATCTATATATATATATCTCTCTATCTCTATATATATATATATCTCTCTATCTCTCTCTCTATATCTCTATCTATATATCTCTATATATATATCACACTCCCTGTCCCTGTCCGCGTCTCCCTGTCCGCGTCATTCCTGACAAACATCTCGCAAATACGCTCAAGGCCTTGTAGGCCGAACGTCCGCTTAAACTGAATCATGTAACGACCTCTGATGGCCAATTGAAAGCAGTAAACCAAATGTTGCTTTATTAACTGGCCCTTGCATTGTCCGAATGAATGCTTTGGATCTGACCGCTAGTCTGGCAGTACACATTATAGTTTGCTGACGTTTAGATTCTTGCTTGGTATGGATGTTTATTAGTCTTATGCTCCTCGCTATGATCTCGCCCCTCATATGTTTCTCGCAATGATCTCGTCCTCATATTCTCCTCGCAATAATCTCGTCCTCATATGCTCCTCGCTATGATCTCGTCCTCAATATGATCCTCGCAACGATCTCGCCCTCATATGAACCTCGCAATGATCTTGTCCCTCATATGCTCCTCGCTATGATCTCGCCCTCATATGCTTTTCGCAATGATATAGTCCTTATATGTTCCTCGCTATGATCTTGTCCCTCATATGTTCCTCGCAATAATCTCGTCCTCATATGCTTCTCGCTATGATCTCGTCCTCAATATGATCCTTGCAATGATCTCGCCCTCATATGATCCTCGCAATGATCTCTTCCTCATATGCTCCTTGCTATGATCTTGTCCCTCATTTGCTCCTCGTTACGATCTCGTCCTCATATGATGCTCGCTATGATCTCGTCCTCATATGCTCCTCGATATGATCTCGTCCTCATATGCTTCTCGCTATGATCTCGTCCCTCATAAGCTCCTCCCTATGATCTCGTCCCTCATATGCTCCTCGCAATGATCTTGTCCCTCATATGCTCCTCGCTACGATCTCGCCCCTCATATGCTCCTCGCAATGATCTCGTCCTCATATGCTCCTCGCAATGATCTCGTCCTCATATGCTCCTCGCTATGATCTCGTCCTCAATATGATCCTCGCAACGATCTTGCCCTCATATGATCCTCGCAATGATCTTGTCCCTCATATGCTGCTCGCTATGATCTCGTCCCTCATATGCTCCTCGCAATGATCTCGTCCTCATATGCTCCTCGCAATGATCTCGTCCTTATATGCTTCTCGTTATGATTTCGTCCTCAATATGATCCTCGCAACGATCTCGTCCTCATATGCTCCTTGCAATGATCTTGCCCCTCATATGCTTCTCGCTATGATCTCGCCCCTCATATGCTTCTCGCCATGATCTCGCCCCTCATATGCTTCTCGCTAAGATCTTAGCCCTCATAAGTTCTCGCTATGATCTCAGCCCTCATATCCTCCTCGCTATGATCTCGTCCTCATATGATCTTCGCTATGATCTCGCCCCTCATATGCTCCTCGCAATGATCTCGTCCTCGTATGCTCCTCGCTATGATCTCGCTCCTCATATGCTCCTCGCAATGATCTCGTCCTCATATGATCCTCGCTATGATCTCGTCCTCATATGCTATTCGCTATGATCTTGTCCTCATATGATCCTCGCAACGATCTCGTCGTCATATGATCCTCGCAATGATCTTGTCCCTCATATGCTTTTCGTTATGATCTCGTCCTCATATGATCCTCGCTATGATCTCGTCCCTCATATGATCCTCGCTATGATCTCGTCCTCATATGTTCCTCGCAATGATCTCGTCCCTCATATGCTCCTCGCTATGATCTCGTCCTCATATGATCCTCACTATGATCTTGTCCCTCATATGTTCCTCGCTTTGATCTTGTCCCTCGTATGCTCCTCGCTATGATCTTGTCCCTCGTATGCTCCTCGCACTGATCTCGTCTATCGACCACGATGATTGCCGTAGAGCCGGACACTGCTGATATCATGAATCGGGATAAATGTGATGGTGGGGACATTAAGTGAAACATGATGGTAAAGGCTGTAATGATTTCGCGGTACCGCAGACATAGTTAGCATATGTCTGCTTCATTGATAGGATGACCATCAAACGAGTTTACAGTGTTAGAAGAGTTATTGTACTTTGGAACGCCAAAACAGCTGCCCAAATGTGAGGCTTTCATGTACAATTAAATGAATATTAAACACCAAATCGATCATTTCAGTTGGATCAGCTGCTGCAATTGCTATACCGATCCAATCTTGCCATTCTATTGTATCCTTTGTGATATGCATTCATCATATCATGGATACGTTGGTCCATGCTGATTGTGGACGCTGTGTTTTATATGCTAACCAGTTATACGAAAACAAGATGGATGTACGATGGCATCAGCTTTTTGAATTATTCATCATTTTCACTAAGCGACAATAGATATAGTTGACCTGATTTTCGAATGAGTGATAAGTCCACTTTGCAGTATAAGCTGCTAACTTATGTTCGGATCGTGTATTTACGTGTACACCGTTGCTGTGTAAATAAGACCTAATATGCATATTAGCGGTAGCGTATACAGTACAAATGCGCATCATTTGAATTAAATAGTTCCATTCGTGACAGCGTAATATAAATAATTTTGTTCGCCACTCAAAGATATGCTAATATGTTGGGTCATAATGCCGTGTTAAGAAACGTTTTGGAAAAATGATGTCATTCGCGCTCGCACACAGGATAATTTAACAGCATAGCATTTCATGCAGTTCATAAAGTGCTACGGTTTAAATTGTCATATTAAAATGATTGCATGACATAATGAATGTGTATGTGTCTTATTCTGGCTGTGATTGCTCATTCTCAGAGGCACGTTTATCATGAATCACACTATAGTGGCTAACTCGCAACCATACATCAAATATCAAGTGTAGTCAGGAAGTGTTCGGGTATTATTCGCATATTCACATGCATTTGTTACATAACAATGCATTGTTATTATCCCCGGTCGTTACACCAGCTGTATGTGCTTTAACCAGGCACAAAAAATAACTAACAGGCCCCTAACACGCCATCACTCGTGACATTATGGCTTCCAGCAAGCCTATAACATTTCGATGGTAAATGAGATTTTTAAAGTACACAAATGTTATTGCATCAATTTAACGCAGACTATTTTTTATACAGAGTGTAAACAGAATTAATAAACGTATTGGCTCCTAGCGGAATTCTCTGTATGCTGCATTTTAACGCAGCAGATAATTTGTTCAGCAAAGTTGCAACGTTTCAACTGTTCGCTGATCGTTTTCATAATGAAAATATACAACTACTGGCGTAAAAGGGGCGTTACAGGTACTGGCTTAAATGGGGCGTTACAGCTACTGGTGTAAATGACGCGTTACATCTTCTGGTGTAAATGGCGGCTTACAGCTACTGGTGTAAACGGCGCGTTACAGCTACTGGCTTAAATGGCGCGTTACCGCTACTGGTGTAAATGGCGCGTTACAGCTACTGGCGTTTGGCAAGAGAAGGTGGATCAAGGACGCTATTCTAATTGACATGGCGCATATTGCAAACAGAATGGGATTATGCCGATATCCATCCCCTATGTTCAACAGCACCACCGTGTACTCGCTCCAAGAGATGATCCTTTTAGTTGTAATATATATAGATATGTGTATATATGTATTTATACAAACATACATATTCATCACTGTGATGATGCAAATTCCAGAATGGCGTGCTAATCGATTGATTGGCCATCATTGTCAAGATAAACCAGACGAAACCAAAAAAACGTTACCAGTCCTTGGTTAGTTAATTGCATGGAGCTGGAAAATCGTACATGATGACGATTGATTGCTCATTTGCTGTTATTGTGACGTCACAATACTGCCGCTATGTGTTAGGCATTTCAGAACTGGAAAAAGTACTCTTTGTAGCCAAGTTTATACCAGGTTGTTTGCTGCATCAAACTGCTAAAACTTAAGTGAACTTCTCCGGAATGGCTGCATTTAGCTAAAACTATGTTCCGTGCAACGCTACGGTAAGGGTAACTAGGGTAACCAACGGCGTTTATCAAGTGAAGGTGCCCGGATGGGCTTATCACGTTGTTTCCATTATCTTGGATCATGTGTTACCAATATTTATGTGGTAGGAAGAGTGGCTTCTCCCATTAGTGTTCCTATTCATCTCATGCAAAACTGCTCTCTCAGCTTTAAAGCATTGACCAGATGGACATTATGCTCAATGTTTGGAGACAAAGAGAAGTAGGAAAGCATATGTCTGTGAGTAATACAGCAAAGTAGACTAATCAGTTAATCACAGCTGAGACAGTGATCCCGTCCTGTTGGTGCAATTGATTCAGCCAAACACGATCTGCATGGAATTTCACAAGCTATGGAGAAATGTTTGAAATGTTGAACACAAAATTATTTCGACTATAACATGTCGATTATTTACCGATCGACTGATGGTGATACGACCTCGTTCGACCACATCTTGTGTAATCCTCAAACGAAAACGATCTTACAAATCAAACCGATTGATTGTAATGTTGAACGTTTTTGTACTTTACGGTGCTTATTGCAAGGCCTTATTTGCATAGGTCGGCCATGCCTGAAATTTCCTTTCAGATACAAGAAGCGACCGAATAAATAAACTGTCAAGGAAAAAGAACCGATTGCGCCTTCCTTAATCGATACATTCTGTTCGGGTTTATATTCCTACAATTAGGATGTATATATGAGAAGTTTACATTATGGTGAAGCAATTCCACCAATGATGGTTGAAAACTCCCGTTGATGAGTCCTCTGACAAATCACGAGTGTTCGCTGCAACACACATTCGGTGTTGTTACATTAAGTATCTATAACAGGAATATCGTTCGGCCTTATGACATACGCACAGCATATTTGCGTGATAACACCCGACCGGACGTAGTAACAGACTAATGTATCTGGAATAGCTTGGATCACAACGTTACATTTCCGAAATTTTGAATTGAAATCTATAATTTGTATGGCCGAATCACCTGTTGCGCACTTGATGATAATGGCTATTGGGATCACAGACGCTCTCGTCAATCCATTCTGAGATCATGCTCGGTATCCGCCAGAATCAAATAATGTAATGGCCCTTGCATATGAAACCGCCAAGATGCAAGCCAACTGGACCTGTTTTAATGTAGGGTTGGTGCTTCACAAACATCGAAATCAAGTTGATATTGATATTAGATCATTAAAAGGGTTTTATTTGGTTTTTCTTTGGATCATTGAATAGTATATCTTACATGGTTCATTGCTATCTCCATAGCAGGGTATTAATATCTCCATCCAATAATATTTAATCAACACGCCTTAAATTGGTTCTAGCAATATATCTTGAGGACAAAACTCATGGCCGCATTATTGATCCTGGCGGCGGTGAGGATAGAACGTATACGTAATATGTAATACGGTAGGCAAGTACTACTTTGTTTTTCATATTAACAACATGATGAAGGTCATCAGAGTAGTTATCTTCATAACTATAATATCCACCATTATCATGGTCGTTGATCTATGACATGCGCTGTAGTGACGTAATAATGTGCAGCCAGAGGACATACAAAGAATTTGATGCTTCTGGTAATTACGTTAGCCATGATAGAATGTCATGTTGCAATCAAATCTATTCATATTAACCCTCAAGAAACGTGGAACATTTAAACTTATCATGTAAATGACATCTGGAACCCAACAAGAGGAGGATATACGGCGGTACATTCAGCATCAACAGGCCGCCGGGCAACGAGTAGACAATCAATTTGGACTAGCTTCCTAACCTAACGATGTAATATGCGTTTATGTGGACGCAAATAAGATATGTAGACATTCGTAAATGTAGACGTGTGCTGACGTGTATGCGGTGTGCTGATGGCAGGGAAAGAGATCATGTAGTGTCTTTTGGAAACGCGTCCAGTTCACAGTGTCCATTTGCTGATATTAATATCAGTCATAATCATATGTACATTCTATTTCACTACTCGTTTAATGTTTAGGTCAAACATTTTTTAACCACGTTTCAAGTGTAAAAAAGAAATGGACAAGCTTAAATGAATACTGTATGCAGCGTGTGACACCGTATTTAGGTCTACCATTTCTAGTTTCGTTCGCACCACAGTAATTTGTCATAGTAAAATCGGCATATGTGTAGATCAATGTTTCCAACGGATTATTTCGCGTGCATTACGGAAATGTAATCTTTCATAGCCTGAGTGAATGCTTACTACACAATCTGATACTACTCTTAATATGACCGCTACATTTATTGAAATCGGGTTGTGGTCATATCGCAGAAGTATGAGAGATCATCATTATTGGGGGAAGAATTTTAAATGTTAAATGGCAGAGAAATTCCTGGTTAATTGTCTAATGTACCGACCACATACAGGTTGTGACATTATCCACCTTTGATATCTACACGCAGTCGCCAAAGTACGGCATATAACAATCATTCGTATCATTATCCGTCAGATCAGAGGGTCGATAGCATAATATCGTCATTTTGTTAGTGCAACATCGCTGAGTAGTTCAAAGTACACGTCTGTACGATGTGAATGGTAGCCTAAATAGAGGCAGGGAGACATGTGTGTTGTTTATAGGACAATGACAGGATTTTGAGAACGATTAGCCAGAATTATCAATTATCTAATTTTGGTGTCTTTGTGATACATAGGTATGCTGCCACATCATAAACACCTGCTCGAAGGAGCAGTCCGTGATCAAAAGGATATTAACTGAAATTTTACCCATGTCTATGCAAAACAACAATTGCAGAAAAGAAACCTTGCAGCCGAGTATAAGTAGGGCGGTGATGTCTGGCATGGTAATACTGAAGTACTAGGTGTGATGTATATCACAACACTGAAAGGTATTCAGTTTTACACCTGTGATACCTGGACTTATTAAGCGTTGTTTCATTCATCAGTTGCTGTAATGAGCATCGTCCACCATATTATCACCGTTACCAGTTCATCATGGGCCATGCTTAAATCTCCATTTGACGACATAGCACTAGCAGCATTGTGTATATCACAATAGCTTGATCATGGAAACAACCAACGAGCAATTGCAACATTGGTACTTGGTTGAAGATATTAAGTGAAGCATTTAATGACTAAAATTTCCGCAAGGTGACAATTTGTTCATTCCTTCTGTTTTGTACCTAGGTAGCATACGATCGGCATTTAATTGTAAATCGATTTGGGTGATTAAAAAATCCAAATTGTTATCATGCTGCTATTAGCTTTCGGTCAGCCATGATTGATGGTTAACTCAAGGCCTGCTTCGATATTCTTTGTGCCTGGCTACAGCACACCAAGCCGGGGTATCAACCGGAGCTAATAGCACTGTATAGTTATGTTACCAATGCATGTAAATATATGAGTCATACTTAAACACTTTCCTCTGTTATTTGGTGTCTGGTTAAGAGATCGCTCCCGCAGTGCGATGAGTACTATACGTGTAACTCACAGTCAGCAATGCAATATGAAGCCCACAATAAAATACATCTGCGCGCCACTAGTCGTTAGTATGGATGATAACAGAAGATATGACTCTCAGTGCAATGCAACCAATGATACGTAATATATAAGCTGGTGTGGTTTGTACCAAACACTTTGTGCACATAGCTATCTGAAAACTGACAACTATGTCTTTTAGAAATGCCACTGGTGTCACGTGTTGTCGAGCAGAGGCACAGGCGGTCGATACAATGTAATTAAACGAGAGACATCAGTGGAGCTGCTGGACATCACTTGCGCTGGGTTACAATAGCCTTAATTGATACACCTTATTTATATATATATACTCCTACTAGAGTAAAGTCAAACAGGCATTATCGCCCAGGTGACCCACTTCCGCTAATCTAAACGAAGCTTGGTTATGAACGAGACATATACAGAGAGTCTAACGGGTTCCCTTCAATGTTTGCGGCAGTCATATGTGGCAGTTGGTAGCCGCAAATCTCAAAGTCACAAAGCCAAACGCCCCGGTATGATGTAACTGGCTTTCAGCCACCTGTATTGTGAGGCCTTATGATATGTATAACAGATCTGCTGGCAGGATTAACTGTTTTGTATTGAACCAAATGGGAAATAAGAAGGCTTTGACATCAACATTAAATATCTCGGCGTGGCTTCATGGTCAGATTATGACAAATATTGTGCTTCAGCATAAGACATCATAGGTCCCTAATTATTTGATCAAGCCGTGCTACGTGCTCTGTGACAAAATAATTCAGTGATTATCTGCCTTAAAATGACCCACATGTCGTTACTGTTAGCAAACATGAGTCAATTTAAAACGTCGTCGTAAAATTGCCCCTATATCTCGGGTGTTTGCAAGATTATTATTGATGGTAGGGAACTGATTAACAACGTTTTGCATCGATGATAAAGCAATTAGAGATACCTAGACGTTGATCGAAAGATGAAAAAGCCTCTGTCGCTATTTGTTTTGCTGTCGTCATTCTGACCCATTGTCGTGATGCTAGTTGTTGTTTGCAAGAAATATGTGCCAGGTATTAAACAAGGACACGTTGGAGATCTTCAACTCTAATGTGTCTGTGTAAAGGCCACTATGACTGAATAATTATTCCTGTCACTTTCAAATTTTCGGGCAAATCATTTACAATGATTTATATGAATCAGAAAATATCGTCTGCCATCATTACGCATGCGAGGTAGAGAGATAGCAATAGGAAGAACCATTGAGAGAACGTGCGGGGCGGAATATGGGAGAGAAACGCAAGGCCGGACCGACAGGGGGAGATAGACAGTAAACACTGTACAACAAAGTACACTTGAGTGACACCAAAGAGCTTACAGCTAAACTAAGGGGGCTTACTCGTGCCTCCGTCCGAGAATATGTGTGAACACGCCATCTGTGATCGGCGTTGGGGCTTTGCCAATGCGTCTCTCAAAACCACATAGAATTCTCTGATCAATTCGACCAAACTTAAGACTTGAATAGACGCCCCGAGACGTTGCCAGTATAATCATGGCAAGATTAATAGAGGATTTATGACATGCTGCAATAACAGCTGCGTTTGATATAAGTTATTTGTATGGGAGTTGAAGATCGAGAATCTTTTGTTTTGTTCATTAATGCCCTGTTTAGCTACTAACGGGTTAATTTGGGTGATAGTAATCTATGGAGGACTATTCTGATAACATGAGAGTAGATTGGGTGGTGCGTTACATTTAAACAGGCGACCTGCACTGTCTTTTGGGCATGTTAGGCCTTCGTCCTGGATTATGTGAAAGCTGAACTTGACTTAATCTGCTGACGTTATACGTAGCAATAAAATTTCATCGTGCGAGACTCTATTGATTGAAAAATCACTGGCTTTGACAAAACACGAGTGATTATTGAATGAGATATGGGCATGGGCTGGTGAAGCATCGCCGTGACGTAAGTCAGCAGCTTACTACGCACTGATAGATAGCAGCCTTAATCTCTCCTCAGGACCATACAACCCGTAATTTGAATTCCTCTGCAGGTATATGATGTTGGGGAAATATCCTAATCATCATCATTATCGTAATCATCATCATCATCATCATCATCATCATCATCATCGTCGTCTTTATTATCGTCATAATTATGATATTCATTATCAGCAGCAACAGCAGCAGTAACATCACCACCAGCCCGTCATTATCGTCATCTGTAGATGTATTTAGAGTCATAATTGCTGCCATTATCATCGTCGTTTACCTATGACATCCGCTATAGTAACGTAATACTATGTTGTAAATGATGTTTAAAGTAATTACGTTGACCAGGGTAGAATTTCATGGTGCAAACGAATCTATTCATATTACCATCAAGTTATGTGAATCATTTTAACGCATCATGCAAATGACGTGTGGCATTTAACAGGAGAAGGGTGCGTAAGGCAATATGTCATAAGCGTTTGTATGGACGGAATGATACATGTGTATTGTCGTCAATATGTATGTGTGTTTCCATGTATGAGATGTGCTGATGGCAGGGAAACAGGCAATATTGTGCCTGTTTATCGTCTTTAGTCTGCGAGAGGTGACCGCGTCCAGTCCATGATTTTCTGAACGTAATAACCTAGGCAGATGGGGTTGGCGTGCTGCCTTCAATGGGGGATCTAACAAATGTTCCACGCAATCGCCAACATGATATTATCCAAGTTTTAAATGACTGTCCATAAATTTAATGTATTCTCTAATGTATTCAAACTCCTTTGTGAACGTGGTGACCAATTGATCCCTATGTAAAATTGTATGTGTATTTTAAGAGAAGACCAATTTGACTGCATATACTAGGTGCGTTGCATGCTGGTATTAGTATGACCCTTTGTGTAAAAGTAATAAAGATAAATGTCCACATTTCAAGTTATATAAATTTTATTTCACAATTCGTTCCATTCGTGGAACAATTCTCATTCACTGACCAAGCTAGCGCTAACCAAAATCGATCCCACTGTTGCAGTTAAGCATTTCAATCGATGGGTTCCGTGGATACCTTGTTGTGGTGTTCCCACATACTGAGGTAAAAATTCATTAAAAAAAATAAATAAAATAAAATAAAATTAATTGGCTTTTTTTATGGCAATCGTTAACAAAATAAATTACTTTAAGAAGGGGAAGCTCGAGGAACATGCCGTTCTGAGCTCGGATTCGATTGCGATTAACGTCATAGTAATTGGCTATGTTGACTCGAGCAAACAATTGTCTGTCTCTCAATAGTATACTTCCATCCAATTGTTAACTATGCACGATCTTATACTTGCCACAATCTCGTCGCCGATGTTTGTTTACAATACTTCAAAGGACAAATGTTGTTGATACGTATGTGGATGGAAAAAACCGATTCACGATTTCAGATGCCAGATTTTCCAGCAAGTCTTCTGATAAGTATGTTTCATTCCCAGGTTATCATCGTTAGGTCGTGTTACCCTTATATAAGTCGCTGCAATCAATTTATGTGGCACAGTTATGAGAATCACATTTTAATGAAAATATTCCTTATAGCCTCTTAACGCAGATATGGGCGGTGTATTGAATTTATGCGGTCGGATATAACAGGGATGTCCAAGAATAAAGCTAAAGCCATCACACTTCTTCCATATATTTCGTCGAATATATCATCCATGCACGGAAGCAAAAGGTTCCAAAAGGTCGAATAAGTTTTGAAATTATAGATATTTATTTCACGCTGCATTTCCAAAGATTGAAAAGGAACACGTGTATGAATTGAGCCGAAGTGTTTTGTTTTGTAGTTTACTACAGCATCAGATACGCTGTGCATGCTCACTGCCTACAATCAATGATGAAAGCAAACTTGATTGATGTAATACATCGCGTCGTGTATTGAATGCCATGGTTCGGCTAATTCCTCATAATTCGACGAAACTCTTATAAAGAATAAATTTGTTTTAGCCTGCGACATACATGCAGCAATGACGTCAACCATATATCACATCAAGCGTACATGACACAGTCTAGATAGCTGTTCATTAACGCAACAACAATATATATATATATAGATATATATATATATATATAGAGATATATATATATATATATATATATATATATATATATATATATATATATGTCTATATATATATATATACATATATATATATATATATATATATATATAAATATATATATATAATATATATATATATATAACCACATATATGTATTTACCCCCCCCCCCCCCCCCCCCCCCCCCTCCCCCCCCCCCCGCCTCACTGTACTTGTCACTCCAGACAAACATCTCGCAAATACGCTCCAAGCCCTGCCGACCGACGGACCGCTTAAACTTAATAATGTAACGACCTCTGATGGCCAATTGAAAGCAGTAAACCTAATGTTGCTTCATTAACTGGCCCTTGCTTCGCCCGAATGATACTTCAGTTCTGACCGCTAGTCGGGCGGTACACATTGTAGTATGTCGACGTTGTGATTCTAGCTCGTCCCTCATATGCTCCTCGCAATGATCTTGTCCCTCATATGCTCCTCGCTATGATCTTGTTCCTCATATGCTCCTCGCTGGGATCTCGTCCTCATATGCTCCTCGCAATGATCTTGTCCCTCATATGCTCCTCGCTATGATCTCGTCCCTCATATGCTCCTCCCTATGATCTCGTCCCTCATATTCTCCTCGCTATGATCCTTGAACCTTTACTAGATGTCCTCAACTTCACAAAAAGCATTACGGCCCTAACAGAAAACTCTTACGTTAATCGATTTGCTTAACTAATTCGAACAAAAATATTCTTATAACTCTGACAGAGTGACAGAGAGATTGAAACAAAGTCAAGGCGTCTAAGGTAAAAATAGCGAAAATGCATGGGGTGAGCAAAAGAGCGAAACAAGTCAGCTGGCTCGGTTTGCTTTGGAGTGTTCATGGGAGGTGACCCGATATAATTTCGAAGACATACAATATTCAGACTCTGAAATATTGTATGGGAATGACACAAGGTCCAGCTGGCATGACGCGACGTAGCTTGTATGAGCTTGTAACAATCAAAATAATCTTTGGGTTGTGAATATCCAGGGAACTCCCATTTCCGGTTCTCGTATATGTAGTAGCTGCAAGTCTAAATACAGTCACGTCATAAACGACCCACCGCAGTGAGCCCGTTAACGGACAACTTGAGGTGACATTGATTCAATCAAAGCAATCCATTTAAAGGATAGCAGTCACACGACCTCTTAACAAGACTACCTCAATTGACCTCATCACTAGAACTCATTGTTTGACCTCATTCCCAGACAACATCTTTACTCTGTATCGCTGGACCACATAGCTGGACCTCATCAAATGACCTTTCTACTACTAAGCCAACATGCTGCACGCATTTTCTGGCAGTTTTGTAGACTAAACGCGAACACCGGGTGATGCTCACATGGTTAACAAGCCGCCTTCTTGACGGGGGAGGATTGTTTCCGCCACTTGCCATTGCAAGGAAGCAGGGTATCAATTATAAAGCAATAACCATCGATGTCACCAGACCTCAAAGTGATAGTCATCCCTTATGGCATCTACACATGTCCGTCTCCCCGGTTGTACACCTGAGTTTACGAATTAAAGCCCTCTACACATCAGTCATAGATAATTGACTATACGTCAGGAGTAAGCAGTAAAAACGTTATCATTAACAATAATGCCAGCTATTAGGTTAAAGCATCCCCGTGAATCGTTAAGCCATGCTTTTGAGCGCAAATTGGCGAACGCGATGTGCGAGAACAATCGATAGGTTTTCTTACCTGGATATGGTTACAGATTAGACTAATGATATCAAGTACGTTGTGTTAAATGACGAATAATTGCATTGTGCTCATTGCTGTGGGGAAATATTCCAGTGATATTCAGACAATCGACCTTGTACTTAGCAGGTGATTGTATTACATATTTAATAAACATTACCTGGCTGTTGTTCATTTGTGGCGATAAGGGGTCATTATTTTGTTTTTAACTTCTGCTGGTTGAGATTCATGTTTTTGAAAACACTTTTCTTGCGCCATGTACTAACCTGGCAATGAATACAGGAAACATTAGCCGTGCATTGGTAAAAGAATCCGCTTCATCGGGGTGTTGCTCTCTTCACCATAAACATCAAGAAATGTCCACCAATGTTTTTTTGTGGTGCTGTATCCCATTGCCATTAATGCAGACGAATCGTAAGGCAATACGATAAGAGCCCGGGCATTTTTGTGGAGGATCAGTTCCAATGTTACGACGACAAATACTCATTTCTGTGACCAGTGAGTATTGACCAAATGACCAGCATTGTGTTTGTAGTGTTCGATACATTATGAGCATAGCGATTTTGTCTTGCAATCGCACCGTATTCGTTACGGTGAAATCTAGGTGAGACCTTAATCCCGCTTGTGCCGAGTTATTTGTGAATTCGCATTGAGTGTGATGGCATGTGTTTGATTGAAGCCTTCTTCCCTTACACCGTGATGGCGGTAACATCAGCATCAGTTTGACCACATTCCAAGGCGTCGAACAAACGGCCTCTGCGCTTTAGTAACCACTTAGCTAATGGCACCTCCCGCAACACATTTGAATGACTGAAGCAATGGGAGGAAATAGCTTCTCAATCACACGAAATTGCTACACAAGCACCATTTAACAACAGGCAATACCGGTCTCAAGAATGCTAACAGCCCCGATCAGCTTATAACTTTAATTACTGTCACCGCAACCAGTGTTTACGCAACTGACAATCGTTAGGCTACATAGGTCTAGACTGAAAGAGGACTAATTGGTATGGAGGTCCAGCGTCGGTTTGTATGTACCCAGTATTCCTAAGAACGTTATATGGAGAACAAGAACTAAGGGTGTTAAAGTGTACTGCTTGTACAAGCTTGTTGACACGATACCCATGCTATGAATGCTGTTGATATCTACCATGCAGCTTCATTGTGACCATGACATAGAACATTTAATGATCCATCATCTTTAATAAGTGAGCACTGCTTCGTTGGCAACGGAGCACCAGTATTACAATAAACAGATCGCATTTGTCCAGCTGCTGCATATAGAGCCTGCAAACGCAAATTAAGTACGAGAACCTTTAGAATCTTGATAAGCTTGAAGGTGATATTCTCTGTATTGCTTTACGTGTTGATTCATAATAATACTGACAATACAGGTGTAATGTGGGAGACCTTCATTTGCCAAATTTTGGAAAGCACATCATTACAACGGACGTCACAAATGTCCTCTAATGGCCGTTACCTAATCGTTTTTACTTTGGCCCTATGCTGATTTAAGGTAGTAGTTTCCATTATTTACGCACATATATTGATGATTTGAACGTTTGTAACTAAATTCGGCTACCGGAATATTAAGAGGTAAACTTGTTCCATTTTGTTTAAACATTTGGTGCGCTTGTGACCGCAAGTGACGTCATCGACATCCATGCACTTTTGCGATGCGATTAACGTTGACAACATTTGGCTCAATGTTTGTAACCACCGAAGGATAATGACCGTCCTTTTAATACTTAACACCCATACATACATACATACAAACATACATACACACACATACATACATACATACATACATACATACATACATACATACATACATACATACATACATACATACATACATACATACATACATACATACATACATACATACATACATACATACATACATACATACATACATACATACATACATACATACATACATACATACATACATACATACATACATACATACATACATACATACATACATACATACATGCATACATACATACATACATACATACATACATACATACATACATACATACATACATACATACATACATACATACATACATACATACATACATACATACATACATACATACAACATACATACATACATACATACATACATACATACATACATACATACATACATACATACATATATACATACATACATACATACATACATACATACATACATACATACATACATACATACATACATACATACATACATACATACATACATACATACATACATACATACATACATACATACATACATACATAGTAAGCAATCCCGCTGCCAATATTTATCCACAATGCTTCATATGATAATTATAGTTGATAGGTCCGTGAACAGATCGATTCACGATTTCAGACGCCATATTTCCGCCTAGTTTTCCGCCCAGTATGTTGGATTCCTAGATCCTCGTCGTCTGTCCCTGATCTCTCATGTAAGTCACTGGAACCATGTTATGCAGCACAGTTATGAGAATCACGTTTAATAAAAAAAAAATATTATTGTATTTCAGCTGAAGTATGCGCAGTTAAGTGAAATTGTACATTCGAAATGTACAAGGAAAAGGCAAAATTCATGGTTGTACGTATCTCGACGCAAAATATATCCAACATATTGCCGCGCCATGAAAAGGATATGTACAAAACGCTCTATAAATGCGTTATGGCAGATTTGCTAGAATAGGCTGATTTGCAGTCTTTTAGGATCCTCTGATTGTCTACAGCTATCGACAAACCCTAAAGTAAGACAGATAATCTCTATATGTCATTTAATCATAATCCATGACAGTGACCTTATAGAGTCATTCTTATTCCCCTAAGTGGCGTGCGTGTGTTGAAAGGCGGATGCCAACCATTTAAATCATTGAGTAGTATCTCGAACTACTCCGTACATGGCCAAGGAACGTGCATGTGCGTTGAGCGAAAGTTTTTTCTTCAAAAGCTAAGATAATAGTTAACCTCAGCATCTGATACGCTGATCATGCCCACTGTCTAAACTCGAGATGAAAATACACATTTAATCAAATATATTATATATTGACAGCTATGTGTTGGCTAGTTCCTAATAATTTGATAGGACTGTTATATGAAATGAATTATTCCCGATATTAATGAGTTACTCAGTAATGCCTTTATATTACATTTGCCTTTGATATGCATACAACAATGACACCAAGCGTAACTGACGCCAAGCGTATATGACACCCTCAGCATAGCTGTGCATTGATGCCATATTGTGATATTCCTACAACTCCATGTTTGCCACTAATAAAGTTGATGGATACATGAACTCTGCGTAATAACCGAGCTAGGTCATGATAATGGAGCTAGGACGGCTTAAGTACATGATAAAATAAAGCACGATGTCTGTAACACAGCAATAAATATCGGAATTGTTCAATGCTATAGAAGTACACAGCAATTATTGTGCTTGAAAGTGTCCCTGTGTACCATCCTAATGTTCCATAATAACACTAACTCAATTGGCAAAATGCAATACATTTGACAAGATTACCTCACGCTCGTGGTTCTCAAAAACACAATAAACCTCGCCTCTACACGTCGTCCACGGGAAACACAACAGAACTCGGGATGGAATTATGAGCATTTGAGATATGAAATACTTTTAGTGATGGATATTTGCATTTGTGATCTGTCCATGGTGCTATGATTGCAGAACGCGTATGTATCTCTCCTTGATATGGCACTAACAAAAAAATATTGTCTAGAAACGACAGCGTGTCTTCCCCATTTGTAACAACAGAGAAGTACACCCGGCCTTATTCACGACTGGCCGATGAACAAACGTGCATGATTGGTACGTCATTGTTTTACTGTAGTACAAAATATGTTGGATAACACATCACGGTTGTTTTTTCTATGACGGAGCGGTTTCTTTTGATAGTAACTTTGAACCCATATGAACCTCCTTAGATAATATTGAAAATAATGAAACCCTTACCTGCTAAGCGTCCCTTTTCTCATATCCATGGCTGAAGCGCTCATCGTCAGCAACGCTGCCATGCCCACTGTCAGAATTGCATTTATAAAAACTGACGAATAAATGTGAAAACAGGAAAAGTACTCTTTTTGAATTGAAATTATCACTGTCTTTATCATCATCAGAGAATGAGTTCATAAAGGATAGTCATAGTTTTATTTAAGGCCGTCCGCGTCTATTTGTCGCACCTGTATTTGTGTTTCATCCTGATTGAGCATCACGGTAGTGTAATAGAATGATTCATAGGGTTATTTACGTCTGAGATCAATGTCGTTACTGTCAGGAAAACCAAGTTTGACATACGGATATCTCAAAGATTTCTTAATAGACCTCCGTACTCAGATCATAGCATAGCCATTAACGGATAGTATACTTTAGTCAGACAGGGTGGATGAGTGATAGCGAGAAAGATATATTTGTGTTTTGTTTGTTACAAGGTCAATAAAGAAGAAGGATTTACGAGAATGATAAATTCTTGGTTGCCTTTGTGATACAGATGCATGCGTGTTGGATGAAACTGGGGTGGTCGATAAATCGAATGATTATATGAAAACGCTCAGCAATTTTAGGTGTTTGTGATAACAATATGAGTAAACTTCATTTCTCTAAACACAACCAAATACCTCTTTTGAAATGACAATTGAAATGGTTCCATTTCTCATTGAAATTATTTATTTGAGTTGTAGCAATATGTTTATCATCATCAGATAGTGAGACTGGACGGGGCAGTCATACTGGATTTATTTAAGATGGCTTTTCTCGTGTCAGATATCAATCATGCAATTAAGATTACATCAGTCAATCTTTGATAAAATGATCTTCGTCATGAGTGCCGCTCTTAAGAACGTCCACATCAACAGTCGTAGGCTTCACCTTGTCAGTATTGGTTAGTGGTATTTAATCATATTGCTATTGGAGGAGGACAAGATGTACAATCTGAGCATAGTAATTGGTATGTAACACGAGTGCCAAGGGAATGACTCGTAACCTAGCCAGTGTTAACAAAATAACCAGCATTGTGAAGGTGACGCTTGTTAAAATTGTCACAAATGCCTGTTACCGATTATGTTTAGATGGCTGCAAACATGTTTGTGCTGCAAGGGTTTCTGGAAAATTGGTGTATTGTAGATTTCGTTGATAAGATATGATCAAGACGCCATTTGTCAAATTAATTGTACTTCAACTATTTAACACTTTACCTCATCATATAAAGATAACTGCGCCACGATGCATCCATGTTTTCTATGTCTTTATGGTAAGCGAAACTGAATTATGCTAATACAAATGTTCACGTATGGCTACGACGACTTTATTGTCAGGAAGTGATGATAAACGAACTGAAATCGTTATGTTATTGCGCAGTTGTTTCCATTTGATATGAACTTGATATGATGTTAGGTTGAGTTCAATGACAGCGTGACAATAGCGTGCCTGCTGAGATCTATAATGCTGGTCGAATGGGATGCTGTGCTACTGGTGTCAGTACCTTCCAAAAAAACAACAAAAGATGCAACATCTCTTTTGAGGTTTTTTACTTTATACGTCTATTAACTTCTGGCAGAAACCTGATATATTCATTATAAAAGATGACTGTTTTTCCGACCTTACCACTTTCCAAAGTGGCGATGCTTGTCTGTATGCTATGAGGGATTCATCAAGGTACAAAAAATGGCTGTAGTATGGCGGGCTGCGCCCAAACATCGGCGCCAACGCAAGTTGGAGGGAGACGGCACCTGTTTTTACAGCGCAATAGAGTCAGTCATCATATTTTCCGTTCGCGTGGCCCACAGCCAAGCCCTACAAGCTGAGGTGTTTTCCCACTACGGGGCAGATCCAGGGGCCGGCAGTATTAGAACCCACCTTGGAAGAAGGGCGTCAGGTAGTGCGCCAGGGGGAGGACTACACAAACACCAAGACCTGGGCCCGCTACTGGTCCTCTCAGGACTGGTTGATCACTAGTCTGTCACTATTGTGTGGCGTATATAGTTATATGCCTATTGGCTCGAGGGACTATATTATGTATCTGTCAATTAGATGTCAAGATCAAGGGACGCTTGAACATTAGAATGCTACTAGTCTGCGGCCCGTAAGATATAACATCGTGTCAGGATATAAGCGCGGGATGGATGAACGCGTCCGAGATGAAGAGGCTTCTCGCTCATGGTTTAGATGCCCAATACACTAAGCTGCTTGTGTCCTCCTTTGGGAATGTATCAGATCATCATACGACAGCATTAGGCTCTGAGAACACAGCATTTTGATAATCCTCTATTTACGGATCTTGTGATCGAGTAATTGAACAAATATTGTAAACAGTTTGCCAACTATAAATGATATAATGTTTGATCACATTCCAAGACAACGGCCTCTGCGCTTTAGTAACCACTTAGCTAATGCCACCTCCCGCAACACATTTGAATGACTGAAGCAATGGGAGGGAACAGTTTCTCAATCACGCAAAATTGCTACACAAGCCCCATTTAACAACAGGCAATACCGGTCTCAAGAATGCAAACAGCCCCAATCAGCCACTAACTTAAATTACTCTCACCACAGCCAGTGTTTACTCAACTGACAATCGTTAGGCTACATAGGTCTGGACTGAAAGAGGACACATTGGTAATGAGGTCCAGCGTCGAGTTGTATGCGCTCATATGTACCCATTATTCCTATGGACGTTAAATGGAGAACAAGAACTAAGGGTGTTAAAGTGTACTGCTTGTACAAGCTTATTGACACGATACCATGCTCTGAATGCTGGTGATATCTACCATGCAGCTTCATTGTGACCATGATATAGAATATGTTTCGTCTCTTATAAGTGAGCACTGCTTCGTTTGGTAACTGAGCGCAAGGGTTCACGCCATACTTGTAAGGAATACAATAAACAGATCCCAATTGTCCAACTGCTGCACAGCTAACCTGCAAACACAAATTAAGTACGAGAACCTTTAGAATCTTGATAAGCTTGAAGGTGATATTCTCTGTATTGCTTTACGTGTTGATTCATAATAAAACTGACAATACAGGTGTAATGTGAGAGACCTTCATTTGCCAAATTTGAGAAAGCACATCATTACAACGGACGTCACAAACGTCCTCTAATGGCCGTTACCTAATCGTTTTGACTTTGGCCCTATGCTGATTTAAGGCAATATTTTCCATTATTTACACACATATATTGATGTTTTGAACGTTTGTAACTAAATTCGGCTACCGGAATATTATGAGTTAAACTTGTTCCATTTTGTTTAAACATTTGGTGCGTTTGTAACATCAAGTGACGTCATCGACATCCATAAACTTTTGCGATGCGATTAACGTTGACAACATTTGGCCCAATGTTTGTAACCACTGGAGGCTAATGACCGTCCTTTTAATACTTAGCACCCATACATACATACAAACATACATACACACATACATACATAGCAAGCAATCCCGCTGCCAATATTCATTACAATGCTTCAAATGATAATTATAGTTCATACGTCCGTGAACAGATCGATTCACGATATCAGACACCGTATATCCGCCCAGTTTTCCGCCCAGTATGTTGCATTTCTAGATCCTCGTCGTCTGTCCCTGATCTCTCATGTAAGTCACTGGAACCATGTTATGCAGCACAGTTATGAGAATCATGTTTGATATAAAAAAATTCTTATTGTATTTCAGCTAAGGTATGCGCAGTTAAGTGAAATTGTACATTCGAAATGTACAAGGAAAAGGCAAAATTCATGGTTGTACGTATCTCGACGCAAATATTATCCAACATATTGCCGCGCCATGAAAAGGATATGTACAAAACGCTCTATGAATGCGTTATGGCAGACTTGCTAGAATAGGCTGATTTGCAGTCTTTTTAGGATCCTCTGATTGTCTACAGCTATCGACAAACCCTAAAATAAGACAGATAATCTCTATATGTCATATAATCATAATCCATGACAGCGACCTTATAGAGTCATTCTTATTCCTCTAAGTGGTGTGCGTGTGTTGAAAGGCGGATGCCAACCATTTAAATCATTGAGATGTATCTCACGATCTAGTCCGTATATTGCAAAGGAACGTGAATGTGAGTTGAGCTAAAGTTTGTTCTTCAAAAGCTAAGATAATATATTGTTAACTTCAGCATCTGATACGCTGATCACGCCCATACAGTCATGTGTTGGCCAGTTCCTCATAATTTGAGAGGACTGTTATATGCAATGAATTATTCCCGATGTTAATGAGTTACTCTGTTATGCCTTTATATTACATTTGTCTTCGATATGCATAAAACAATGACACCAATCCTGAATGACGCCAAGCGTATATGATACACTCAACATAGCTGTGCATTGACGTCATATTGTGATATTCTTACAGCTTCATGTTTGCCACTAATGAAATTGATGAATACATGAACTGAATGTAATAACCAAGCTAGGTCATGATAACCGAGCTAGGACGGCTGAAGTACATGATAAAATATAGCACGATGTCTGTAACACCGCAATAAATATCAGAATGGTTCATTACCATAGACGTCCACAGCAATTATTGTTTTCAAAAACACAATAGATCTCGCCCCTGCACGTCGTCCACGGGAAACACAACAGAAATCGGGATGGAATCATGAGCATTTGAGACATGAAATACTTTTACTGAGGATATTTGCATTTGTGATCTGTACATGGTGCTGTGATTGCAGAAGGCGTATGTATCGTTACATGATATGACGCATCATATTGCCAAGAAAAGACTGCGTGTCTGCCCCATTAGTAACAATAGAGAAGTACACCCGTCCCTATTCCGGCTGGTCGAGGTACAAACAAGTATGATTGGTACGTCATTAATTTGTTTATCTGATAAAGATGCGCGTGTCATTGACGTCCAAGCACTTATACAGTCGCATTGGAAAAAAATATATGGGTGTTGAAGGTTTGCTGCTAGTACCTGAAAATGATGCTTAAGGCCTCCATGCAGCCCTGATTGGTATGGTGACTATAACTGAATTGTACATTCCAGACAAGACCAGAATTGCAGACCAACGAAATAAGATTATAAAAGAATTAAAAGTATGCAAGCAATTAGCTAAGTTGATTTAACATGTCTAGCAATCGCCCTGCATTTGTAGCCGTGAAAGCTTTACAAGACCTTTATCCCGCAGTCGTGGTAAATATACATTGCGTGTTATGCTATGTGACTGGTCGTAAACTGTTGCCCATACACCGTGATGACGGCAGCATCAACATCAGTGTTACCTCACTCCACCAGAAAGATAAACGGCCACGTCACTAGTAGCGCCTACCGCAACTCATTTCAATGACTGAAGTAATTAGAGGAAACAGTTAGCTTCTCGAGCACAAGCGGAACAAAAACACCATTTACAGGTCTCAACAATGAAAACAGCTACGATCCATGTGATTGACCATAAATAAACCCAATTGCTCTCACCACGACCAGTGTTTACTCAACTTACAATCGTTAGGCTGGAAGGAAACAGGGCAATTAGGTATGGAGGAGTAGTATATTGACGTGCCCCTAACTACCACGTTTTTGACATCGAACGCTGGACGACGTGGTTTGCGCAATATATTTTTCGCTGACGATCGCATGCGGATTCGGTGCGGTATTTTGATGACCTAATTCTATTTTTGGAAAGTGATTTCACCATCTGTTCCGTTATTTTCCGCCCTTGAAATCTTTGCGACCTTGGTGACCTCATGGAGGGGCGCTATTTTGGATGAGGTCATTCTATTTTTGGAAAGTGATTTCACAATTTTCGTCGGATATGTCGTCATAGTTTGCTGAGCTAAGCTAAGTGATGGGATAGAGGGTGTGTATAAAACGGGAGAGTGTCTCAGTCCTGTGTTCAGTTATAACCATGACTGAGAAGAGACAGCTAGAAGCTTTCAACGATGTGTGCAAACGCAGTAGACCGATGAGCGATGCGGATTTGTTAAAAGCTGTGGAACAAATCGAGATGGAAAGCTATAAGTATGATTTTATTTTCTATATCTGAATTATAGAATTACCATGTATACGTCATTTATTTATTTATTTTTGTTACGCGTGTGTGTTTTAGTGTTGACGGGAGACGAAGATATTTTACATGTCGCTATGGACGCGTATGAAATAGAACAGGCCAATGCAGCCTTGAATTTGTTAAACAACGCTCAACACAGCCCCCCGACACAAACTGGAAATGGCGCTACAGTCGACAACGCTAAGGGTAGGTCTATTAAAGGATAGGTCTATTACCGGTAGAATTGAGGAATGACGTAATGGAAAGCTTTATGATTTTGGGTGATATTTATATTGACAGATTATCGATGATTATGTCGACAGAAGCTGTGTTGGCTGCGAATGAACGAGCTATACGAACTCATACGCGATTTGGAAGCCTGCAAACTGTTTACAATTATAGCTTATCTGAAGATGTGCCCAACCTCAACCAGTATATATTTGAGGAATGCGATTCAGCCTTTAAAATCAACAGGAGTTATGGATTCTTATTACGTCACAAAGAATCAGATGAATTGCGGTACTTTCATTCGTCCGTCAATAACCATGGTATGCTACCAACCCCTCTAGTCGTACGGAATGCCGATGATTTTGAGAGGGCTATGCGTGAAATAACACAAGCAGACATTTTAACCTACGCCCAGAACCAACGACCGGATTCGAAATGGAGTGTAGAGGAAGTGACTAATTTGACCATCTTTGTGAACCCAATCGAAGATCACGTGATCGGCTACCCACCACCTGTTATACCGGATCACCTGAAAACAAACAGAGCCATCGACTTGTTAGACCGAAAGAAAACCACGGGAGCGAAGATCAGGAGTCTAGAGAACGCAGCAAAAACATTGTTAAAGACTGCTTACCCCAAACAAAAGAAAAAAACATTTGCGGGTGTACCCCTTGAAGACGTCGAAAGACTAGCAAAACAATTCGAAGTGAATATCACCGTGTATACGCTAGACGAGAATCAAGTAAGTGTGTCTTGTAGTGATTAAACAGAAGTAACAACATAAACGATGTAATCATTTGATATCGAAATGGAAATATGAGATGTGATCGATTTGTTATATGTGTTTCAGGTAGCTACTTTGGTCAAGCGAACGCGTACAAAATTCGCCTCGACCTTGAAATTGAACCTGTACGAAAATCACTTTAGTTACATAAAAAACTTTGACCTTTATAGCAAATCATATATTTGTGGTACCTGTCAGAAGCTGTGGAAAAGTGAGAAAAAACTACATCGCCACGAAAACATATGTACTGTGGAAACCAAATACAAGTACCCAGGCGGTGTTTTTCATCTACCACCCACTATCTTTGAAGCGTTACGGGACGAAGGAATCGAAATAGAAGACGGTATTTACCCTTACAGAGCCACCTATGATTTTGAAAGTTATTTTTGAGAAGGCAACCTACCCGTCAATTCACCCAAAGTCACCTGGGACCAAAAACACGTACCGTTATCAGTGAGTGTATGTAGCAATGTACCTGATTATACAGAACCAAAATGCTTTGTAACGGAAGGAAACGCACAAACATTGATTGACAGGATGATGATGTATATAGAGGAGATATCAAACGCTGCCTATCTACTGATGCTTGCTCAATACGAAGCTGCCCTAACCCAGTTACAAGAGAAAATCAATGAAGCATATCAACTTGATCCGGTCGTCAAAGGAGAACATCCATTGCAGAAATTACAGAAAAAATTCGACAACTATTTACATGTATTACCGTTAGTCGGATTCAACTCATCGAATTATGACCTCAACGTTGTGAAAATACCGTTGACAACTTACCTGCAAGAACATTCATCGATCAAGTATACCATCAAACGAAATAACTCATTCATGTGCATTGAAACGGACCATGTACGGTTTTTGGATATCACCAACTTTATTGCACCTGGATATTCATACGACAAATACCTACGAGCCTTTCAATGCGAACAGAAAAAGGGATATTTCCCGTATGAATGGGTGACACTCGATCGTTTGAACCACACAGAATTACCACCCCATGCAGCTTTTTACAGTACGTTAAAACAAGAAAACATTACAGCTGACCAATACGCTGAATGTCAAGATGCGTGGGAAGCAGGTCATATGCAGACTTTTAAAGACTTTTTGATATATTACAACAATTTAGATGTCGAACCGTTTCTGGAAGCCATAGAGAAACAGAGTCGTTTTTTAAGTGAGAGAGGTATAGATATGTTGAAGGATGGAATATCAGTGCCCGGATTAACCATGCGATATTTATTTCAAGACTTGGAAGATTATTTTACCTTACCTGACGAAAAGAACAACGACATCTATTGGTTGATTAAAAATGGAATAGTGGGCGGACCCTCAATCATCTTTCATCGTTACCACGAAAAAGGAAAAACTTACATCAGGCGTGAACAGAACGGAAATGAAGCGAAGTTGTGTGAAGGAATCGTAGGTTACGATGCCAATGCGCTGTATCTGTGGGCGTTATCTCAACCCATGCCAGCCAACTTTCCGACCCGACGTCACGCGCCTGAGTTTAAACCAATTCAGACCCGAAAACGTGGTGTAGCGGATGAATGGTTGGCTTGGATAGCACACAGCTCACAAAATCATCGGCATTCCGTACGACTAGAGGGGAAAAACGAATTGGCGCCCGGCGATTACCCGTAGACGGTTGGTGCAAAGAAACGCAAACAGTATATCAGTTTCACGGATGTGTATGGCATGGCTGTCCGTGTCTGAAATTGACCCATAGCCCCATCAGTGGAAAACTAATGAGTGATTTATATACCGAAACAGAAAGAAATACCCAGTATTTGAGAGGATTAGGTAATGATGTCGTAGCTGTGTGGGAATGTGAATGGACGAAAAAACGAAAAACAGACCCTCAGATCAAAGCGTTCACGTACAGTCGACCGCAACCACTACGAACCGGTTTGACGGAAAAACAGCTCATAGCCAATATACGTGACGGAACCTTTTTTGGAATGGCTGAAGTAGATATACACGTACCAGAAACCCTTAAAGACTATTTTAGTGAAATGACCCCTATATTCAAAAACACTGAACTGACCCGAGATGAAATTGGACCCTTTATGCGAGACTATGCTGAACAACGGGACATTATGAAAGTAAGTACACAAGGTGACAAGGGGCGTGGGATCATAATGTATTTTGTTGCGATCATTATGATGTCATAACGATTTTTATTATTTATTTTCAAATAGACGGAATGGCGGACGTTGATAGGGAGCTACAAAGGTGTGAAAATATTGCTTGCTAGCCCACTACTGAAATGGTACTTGGAACATGGCCTGGTGATCACAAAGATATACCAAACACTGGAGTATGTTTCAAACGATTTGCCGAGACCGTATCAGACGCCAGGTATGCACGAATATATATGATATACTGTTATAGTTATATGTGATATACTCTTTCATGCGTTGAATTTTATTTTTGATAATGTTCTTGTTTGTGTGTAGACGTGGGGGTGATGTCGACCCGAGTCAGAAACTTTTAAGCTACTTGGAAATTCGGCCTATGGTAAATATACTAAAATGTATTATTGTAAAATATATTGATTTAATTGTTACTTTCAAATTTATTTCAAATTTATGATTTAAAAAATTTTTTAAAAAATACCCGTCAAGTGCTGTTGATTTATACTAATTTGTCTATGTTTGTAGGTAAATGCGACACGGATAAAACTAAACACCGTGATGTCAGATACGCCGACTACCGAGAGGGTCAGAAATTGATCAACGACAAAAGATTTAGAGCCTTGAACGAATTAACCCCCAACCTATATGAAATCGACATGGCCAAAACCACCATTAATCTCAACTTACCCCAACAAATAGGCTATTTTGTTTATCAATACGCCAAATTAAGAATGTGTGATGATCACAACAAAGACTTTATACAGTGTAAAACGAACGGAACCCCGTGGGTACCTCAACCGTGCTGTGTGACCCGCCAAAAATATGATAAACGTACCCGGGGTTATTTAAAGAGGAGTGGAGTGGAGATGGTTTTATCGGACTGTGCAGTAAAACCTATTACTGTTATGGAACTACCGATAAA